>CM032632.1:16693039-16904802 GCA_019097785.1 Fraxinus excelsior
TTTGATTAAACTAACTCTCTTGATCGTGAGAAATGTATTGATTTTGATGTAGGATTGGAAACTCCATTCAAACAAATGACTATTCAAGATCAACACAAGGATGATCCACAAGATAAAAATCAAGAAGGAGAAAGTGTTCAACAAAGCGAAGAAGAGCAACCAAAGTCCAAAATGACTTACCTCTGCCAAAAGAATGGAGGTTCATTTCTTCTCATCCTAAAGAACTAATCATTGGTGATCCATCAAAAGGTATTACTACAGAGTCTCTACTAAAAATCATTTAAGTAGCTGTGCATTTATTTCACAAATTGAACCGAAAAACTTCAAAGAGTCCGAGTTTGATGAGGATTCTAGCTATGTAAGAAGAACTAATCAATTTGAACGATATCATATTTGAGATTTAGTTGCTAGACCAAATGTTAAAACTTTCATCGGTACTAAATGAGTGTTTAGAAATAAACGTGACGAAAATGGAATAATTGTGCGTAACAAGGCTAGATTAATGGCACAATGTTACAATCAAGAAGAAGACATTGATTTTGAAGAAACATTTGCACCGGTAGCTAGATTATAATTCATTGGCATGCTTCTTGCATTTGCTTGTCATAAAAATTTCATTTTTTATCAAATGAATGTCAAATGTGTTTTTCTTAAAGGTTTTATTCAAGAAGAAGTGTTTGTTAAACAACCACCCGGTTTTAAAAATTACGAATACTCGGAATATGTTTTTAAACTTCTAAAAGCTCTCTACGGTCTAAAACAATCTCCTAGGGTTTGGTACGAACGAATGAGCAAATTTTTAATTTCAAATGATTTTTCAATTGGAAAATTGGATACCGCTCTTTTTATTAAAACTCAAAAGAACGATATGATCATTATTCAAATTTATTTTGATTATATTATATTTGGTGCTACTAATATTTATCTATGTGAAGAACTCTCTAAGTGTATGAGCATGAAATTTGAGATGAGTATGATGGGAGAACTTAAATTCTTCCTTGGTCTCCAAATTAAGCAAACTTGTGATGGAATCTTTATCAATCAAAGTAGATATTGGACATACTCAAAAGGTTCGACATGGATGACTTGAAGCCAATGAACACCCTTATGAGCACATCCATAAAATTGGACAAGGACGATCAACGTGCGTCCATTAATATAACAAAATGTTGAGGTATGATCGGATCCCTTCTTTGCTTAATCGCTAATAGATCCGATATTCTCTTTAGTGTGTGTCTATGTGCTAGATTTCAATCAAATACTAAAGAATCACATTTTAAGGTCGTGAAACGAATCTTTAGATATCTTAGTAGCATTAGAACTCTAGGGCTTTGGTATCTTAAGGGCACTCACATTGATCTACTTAGCTATTCGGATACCGATAGGGTTGGGTGCACAATTGACCGTAAAAGCACTAGCGGAACATGTCATTGTTTAGGCTTTACACTTGTATCATGGTTTAGCAAGAAACAAAATTCCGTTACATTGTCTACAGTCAAAGCCGAATATATGTCGACCGCTAGTTGTTGTGCACAAATTCTATGAATGAAATAAACTTTTAGTGATTATCACATATCTTTTGATCGTATACTCATTATGTGTGATAACACAAGTGTCATAAACTTGTCTAAAAATCCTATTTTGCACTCTAGGACGAAACACATTGAAATTCACTTCCTAAGAGACCATGCTCAAAATGGTGATATTGCGTTAGAATTTGTAAACACGAAAATCAATTGGCCGATATCTTCACAAAACTTCTAACTCTTGATCATTTCTCACATATTAGAAGAGGTCTAGGCATTATCGATGAATTTGAAGTACATGGTTAAGTTCAAAAACTACATGCCCTTACATCTCATCGTTTCATGTGCACCATATTTACATAATTTAGTAATTTTTATTATTTGTTAAAAAAGGACTCGGACAAGGAAATGGGACATTCGGATTGAACTGGATAGTCCAGACAAGCGTTTGGTTTGACAGAATTTTTTTTTTGCCAAATCGGACGTCCGGTTCAGCGACGGCAGTTCTTTTAAACGCGAACTGCTCCCATTTTTTCTTCCATCTTCTTACTTTCCTCTCCCTAATTCTCTTCTCCACCATTCATTCTTCACTCTCAAATAATCAATTAACCATAAAAATAAAAAACCCACTACTTCTACATCTCAATTCTTCAAAAAATTCTCAATTTCATCCACTACAATCCAAAATCAAAACCCTAACATCACATATTCTTTAATCCATCTTCATTTTCGTTTTTCAAGAATGTTGGGCTCAAAATGAACAGGAAAAAGGCTCAAGAGCACGGTGAGACGATCTTTCCCTCCTTCACTCGACAAAGAGTTTGACTTGGAACTCGAGGTGCCGGGCAACCCATTTGAGATATCCCCCATTTTGATAGGTAAAAATATTGATTTTGCAAATTTTACTATTAAAGCACCCGCATTTCATATAGAATAATTTTTTGAAACCATGGGTTGGATCTCTATTGCAACTTTGGAAGAGCATGCAGATCCACGACTCATGAAAGAATTTTACAAAAACATGTCTATTTCCCATTTCGGTGACATTTCATGTTTGATTAAAAACAAATGCCTCATCATAAACAAAGCTCTCATTCATAACATTTTAAAACTTGAGGTGTGTGCAACACAAATTTTTCTTCACAAGACACATCACACGTTAGACGACTATGACCCTACTGAGGCTTGTCGTCGAGTCACCGAGAATATTTTTGAAAATATCACAAAAGTTAGTGCAAATCAACTGACTCTTCCATGCAAGGTTTTACGAAACACCATTACTAATATTATCCTACCACGAAAGGGTCATCGGGACGAAATGAGTATTTGTTCTCTTTCTTCTCGAATCTTTTCTTGTTGGTAGGAGACATAAATTTCCCACCATTGCATTAGGACTCATAAAGATTCTTTATTCATCACGACACGTTAAAGCTTTACCATACGACATTCTTCTCACAAAAATTTTTAAACACTTTAACTTTTCGTTGGATGATGAGACATTTGTCCAGCTTCGACCCCACCTCGGGTCCTTCGACTCTACCATTTGAGGAAGATGACGAGGGTGACGATGATGACCTCCCGGAAGCTCATATTCTTCATTTCGACATTTTGGGCTCCAGTATCCCTCGATCTTCGGGCAATGGCTTCTCGTTTATCGATGATCAATACTACAGTTGCACGACAGCATTGACTCCCTCACACCCTCGATTGATGGCTTCAGCAGGATGTTCCATTAGATGCAAGTTCAACAAGCCGCCATACAAGCTTAATAGTTCGCTATACTAGCTTAACAGGTGGCGATGCAAGGTCAACGGAATGCCTTATACGCCTATTTCTATGCCCACATTCCTCCTCCTTCTCTTCCAGAGCCATAATTGTTATTTTTCTTGATGATGAATTTTTACCTTATTTGCTTTACGATGGATATTTATTTTCGCTTCATGATTAATGTTTTGGTTTGCCTCATGATGAATATTTCACTATGTTTTCAATTTTATGCGATTTCATTCTTTTTTGCCTATGGTTGTTTTCATTCTCTACTTCGTAATCTTTTTACTTATACCAAAATGGGGAAAACATATGTACGATTATGCATGCTTAACTTGTATAAGAAAGAGGGAGCATTATAATATGTTTGATCTATAAAAGATAGGGGGAACAGTATAGTAATACACAAATCATATGCAATAAAATATTTCTCTTATTGCAAATCATCGTTTGTTTGTCATAATCAAAATTGGGAAAATTGTTGACATATGGTTGATATCATGTTTTGACTATAACAAACAAAGTTTTTTTTTATCTCTAACATTTGTATTCGAGTCTTCATTTTTACATGTTGTGAATTTGATCAAATTGAAGACAAAACAATTGCTACCAAAGGACGTGAAGGTGAAGATCAAGAAAGCTCAAGGTGAAAATCGAGCATTCACAATCAGAGACAAATCAATCACTTGCGTCAAATTCAAAATCGAGCAACAAATCTAGCACTTGCGCTAAATCAATCAAAGATATTAGAACTATATGTTTGAACTCACTTGTAAAGGTAAAAACTTTAATCCCTAGCAATGACTCATTGAAAAATTCAAGTGACGAATTTGTTAATACACGATAAAAATTCACTTCGTTAAACGTTTGCACAAAAATTATTTTTCAAATGTAAGAATTTCAACTTAATTTTCAATCCTATTAGCATCACTTACTTTAAAAAATCAAGTAAAAATGTTATGCAAAAAACTTACCGGTTGTAAACAAAATAAAAAGGGGCCAAAGCTCTAGCCATCTAGACGTCCGGTTTGGCCGCAGTGGTCGATTTTTCGACTGTTCTTATTTTGACATGCAACGGGTATTTTTCAGTCGTTCCGTACTATTCCGGATGTCTGAATGATCGTCCAGTTCCACAAAAAATTGTGTTTCCAACTGCTATAAATACCAATTCACTTGCTATTTATTACAACTTAAGAGCGTTCAAGTGAGATTCTTTGGGCAAAATTGTATTGATTTCTCATCTCATTTATTATCATAAAATTATTTTTTGCTTTGAGAAACTTTTGATCAAATTAACTTTTGGAAATAATTCTATACATGAAAGTTTTTCAAACCTAACACTTGTGCTTCATTCATTGCTATTTATTAAAATGTTAGCCAATTTCTCTCTTTGTACTTAATTTTGATCATATCATTTATTAAGAGGGAATTTTCAATTTGTAAAATCAAATTTCTTCAAGCTAGTGGGTCATGTTAAGGTCTCGTAAAGCTCAACATTGTATAAGGATCAGTACTTCTTGGTTGTAAGTCACTGGAAGCTTTGTAAATGATTGGATTGCACCACAAGTCAATCAACATAGTGAAATTGTCATTGCTCGTGTTAGAGAGCTTGGTAATGGAGGACGAGATCATTGTACTGGATCAAACTTCCATACTTATATCGTTTGCATTTTAGATCCCTATTTACTTATTGCTTTCATATTCGTGTTTATTACTTGAATTAATCTATCTAGTTATTACGTGCTTAATTTTAGATTAAAATTTTGAAAAAGTGATAAAAATCAATTCACCCCCTCTTGGTTAGCTATTCTTGGACTTTCATCAAGATGATGAATCAAGATTTGGTACGTTTGGACAGATTTGATGGTGCAAATTTTACTAGATGGCAAGACAAACTCAAGTTCCTCCTTACGGCATTGAAGATCTTGTACGTACTTGATCCAAAATTGGAGTCTATTCCCGATGCAACGGAAGAAGATGCTGATGAAGTTCATTCAGAAAGGAAGAAACGAGAAGATGACGAATTAATATGTCATGGCCACATTCTAAATGCACTATTAGATCGATTATATGATCTCTACACCAACACCATTTCGGCAAAAGAAATCTAGTATGCACTTGAAAGTAAATATAAGGCCGAGGAGTAAGGTACAATTTTTTAAAAATTTCTAAATATTTTGATTTCAAGTTTTTGGATAATATTTCTTTGTTGCCTCAAGTACATAAATTACAAGTCATTGCCAACAAACTGAAAGCGGTGAAAATCGAACTTCACGAAACTTTTTAAGTGGGAGTAATTATTGCTAAACTCATGGGATCTTAGAAAGGATATAGGAAAAAGATTCTTCACAATTTCGAAGATTTTTCTTTAGAAAAATTCAAAAACATCTTCACATAGAGAAAGAATCGAGGGTATAAGATAAGATTGAAAGTTCTTATGATGGCTCTTTGAAAGCTAATGTCATGGACAATGTTGATAACTGCAACAAATACAAGAAGATAGGGAAACTTCTTGGTCCCAAAAAGAATAAAGGGAAGTTCAAAGAAAAATCCAAATGACCTTGCTATGTTTGTGGAAAACTGGGACACTATGCAAGAAATTGCAGGCATAGGAAACAAACAAAGAAGAAAGGAGAAGTAAACTCCATTGATGAGATTCGCTACAGCGGGCGAAATCAATGCAATCCAAGGAAAAGTTCCGGGTTGGAGGTATGACACATGTGCAACCATCCATGTTTGTTATGATAAGTCTCTTTTCAAGATTTATCGTGACATTGAAGATGATCAATAAATCCAAATGGAAAATAAAGAAAGATCAAAAGTGATGGCAAAGGCAATGCGGAAATCATCTTATCTTTAGGAAAGAAGATTACTTTGACCAATGTCTTTCATGTACCAGAAATGAATAGGAACTTAGCAAGTGGAGTTTTGTTGGAAAAACCTGGAATTAAAACTGTATTTGAATTTGAAAAACTTATACTAACCCATAATTGGTATTTTGTTGGAAAATGGCTATTCTACTGATGGAATGGTCAAGCTTTGTACTCTTGAGGATCATTCTAATAAAAACAAATCATATGCCGATGATACTGATTCATTTAATTTATGACATAGTAGATTATCACATATAGGAGTTAGTACTATGAAAAGAATGATTAAATGTGGATTGATACAATGTGAAATTGATAACTTAGAAAAATGTGAAACTTGTATTAAATCTAAGATGATTAAAAAGTCATTTCATAGTGAGTAAGATCAATGTACTTACTTGAATTTGTTCATTCTGATATATGTGAATCGAATGACATGCTAAGAAAAGGTGGTAATATATATTTTATTACTTTTATTGCTAATTGCTCTAGGTATACTTATGTATATTTATTAAAGCATAAAGATGAAGCTTTTAGTGCTTTTAAAACATATAAAATTGAAGTTGAAAATCAATTAGAAAGGAAACTTAAAACTTTAAGAAGTGATAGAGGTGAAAAAAATATTTCTCTAATGAATTCAATTTGTTTTGTGAACAAAATGAAATAATACATCAATGTTCTGCACCACGAACACCTGAACAAAATGGTCTAGCCGAAAGAAAGAATAGGACATTATTAGAGATGATAAATGTCATTTTACTAAACTCTGAATTATTTTATAACTCATGGGCTGAATTATTTTATAACTTATGGGATAAAGATTTACTTAATGCTTGTCATATAGTAAATAGGATTTCTTTGAAAAAGAATAAGGTTTCTCTATATGAAATATAGAAACGTAGGAAACCAAATATCGATTCTTTCAAAGTGTTGGGTGTCTTGCTTACTACAAGAATATGGATCTTAAGAGAACTAAATTAGGTCCTAGAGGTATTAAATGTGCCTTTGTAGGATATTCTTTAAATATCAAAGCCTATGACATGGGCAGATTCAGCAGTGGGCTACACTAGGCTTTAGCCCACTATTGTCCAAGCTCAGATGCATTAAAAATAAAGGAAAGTTGATTCTAGCCCATTGTTGTTCAACAGTTCAAGCTCACTGTTCAAGCCCACTGTTGTAGCCCATTTGAAAACCCAATTGAATTAATTAATTCCCAAACCCTTTCACCCATATATTTGCACGATTTCCGCCTTCAAAATTTTAGTCAGTAGGCGGAGAGTGGATTGAAGACGACCGCCGAAGACCGAACCTTCAGCACGATTACAGCCCCTGGAGATGACTGTATGGCCCTTTGTCACTCTTCTTCTTCTTCAGTCGAGCCGGCCTTTTATAGCTTCAATTCCGGTACGAAAAAATCGGTAAGTGAAAATCGGCCCTTCTATCACTGTTTTCTCCAGCCGAACCTTCGGCATGGTTTTTAATATCTTGTTTCAATGTTTCTTCTCCTTTTTTGTGATGGGTTTAAATTTGAAAGATTCTTGGGCTATTTTGAAATTGTTTTGGACTCGAATTATTTGTTCAATTTGTTTATTTTTACAAACTTATACTCAATTTGATGTATTTTAATGATTTTTATTTAGATGTGATTGAGTGAAAGCTTCTAATGAATTTTATTTAGTTGTGATTGAGTGAAAGCTTTGATAAAAATTGGACTTGCTACTGCTAGTTGCTAAAATGTTAGGTGATTTGCATTTGGTAAATCCACTTGTTGGAAATTGGAGAATAAGACTCAGGAAGTATGGCTAATCAGACTGGTAATTTGCAATGAGTCGAAGGTACTCGTTGGTCTTCTCATTACAGTTCTGTAAATAGTTTGATTGATGTATGCTGCAACTTGCAAGGTGATTGAGTATCTTAGTGATCATTCTCCATATATAAGATCTTGGTTCGGAATTGGTGGTGTATACAAAAACATGACAACATTTGCATTTGTATTTATCTTGCATTTATGTATAGAGTATTGACAATTACGGATGTACTTTGTCAGACCCTTCAGAAGAAAACTCAAGACGTCTTAACTGCTATGAGATTTGTCCATATTATTTAAGTATTGAGAGAAGATTGTTGGGAAGAATTTCTTCAATAGGTGAAATTTTTTGTTCAAAAAATGATATACATATGCATGACATTGATGATTCGTACATGGTTGGTCATTCTCGTGGTCTTAAGTATCCTACCATTGAAAATCATTACCACTTTAATATTTTCAATACAACCATAGATTTTCAGATGATGAAGTTACATACAAGATTTAATGAGACATCATTAAAACTCTTTTCTCTTAGTATGACTTTGGATCAAAAAAATTCTTTTGAATCATTTAACATGGATAATATTTGCAAGTTTACGGAGTAGTTTTATCCTAAAGATTTTACACAACAAGATATTTATTGTTTGAATATTGATTTACAACATTATCAGAATGATGCGATTTCTGAACTTCGATTTCAAGTGTCTACACTTTCTTATTTATGTCGGGAATTAGTTGCAAGTAGAAGGTCAAAGAGTTACGTCATTTTGATTAAATTGATTTGTTTAGTACTGACACCACCGATTTCAACAACAACGTAGAGCGAGCATTTTCAGCAATGAAACATGTGAAGATCGAAATTCGTAACAAAATGGATGGTGGTTTTCTTGTTGATTGTTTAAAACTAAACATTGAATGAGAATTTAGCATTAATTTAGATATAGATTCTATTATAGATGAATTTTATGTTGTAAAACATTGTCGGGTACAACTGTAATAGATAGCATTATATTATAATTTTTCTAGTTATATATAAATTTTATTCATATATTAAATTTAAATTTTTTTTGCCCCCGTACCATTAATTCCTGGCTCCGATCCTTCCTATAGATTATTAAATTTAGAATCAAATATTATAATAGAATCAAGGGGCGTGGAGTTCTTTGAAATGTATTGGGAACAAGAAATTCTCAAAATGAAACTTATTTAGACATTCCGACTTCTAGAGAATCACAAAGAGATACATCTACAAGTGATGTTGAAATTGAACCTCGAAGAAGTAAGAAAATTAGAAAAGAAAAAGTTATAGGATCGGATGAATTTGATTCCCAACTTATTTCATTCTACCTAGTAAGGAAGATAGGAAGGATGTTGCAAGAACAATTCCTTTTGTTCTTCAAGTCAAAAGTGATCCTAAAACCTATAAAGAAACAATGTCTTCTAGTCATTGCATATTTTGGAAAGAAGCAATAAATAATGAAATTGATTCTATTATTTTAAATAACACTTGGGAAATAGTTGACTTACCAAATGGTTCTTAACCCATTGGTTGCAAATGGGTGTTTAAAAGGAAATATAATTCTAATGGAACACTCAATACCTATAAAGTTAGATTAGTAGCTTAAGGGTATCGTCAAAAGGAAGGAATAGATTACTTTGACATATATGCACCTGTGACAAGAATAACTTCAATAAAGATACTGTTTGCACTAGCATCTATATATGATTTACACGTTCATCAAATGGATGTTAAAACGGCATTCTTAAATGGAGATCTCGAAGAGGAGATCTATATGGAACAACTAGAAGGATTTGTTCTATCAAAAAATGAACATAAGGTGTGCAAATTAATCAAATCCTTATATATATTAAAACAAGCCCCTAAAAAGTGGCACAGAAAATTTGACTTTAAAATAATGTCAAATGGTTTTAATCATAACTAGGTAGACAAATGTCTTTACTTAATTACATTAGTATGTCTATATGTGATAATTAGCAACAATATAGATGGAATCAAAGAAACGAAAAGGTTTTTATCATCCATGTTCAAAATGAAAGATCTTGGATAAGTGGATACCATTCTTGGCATCAAAATTAAAAGGAATAGTGAGGGTTTTACATTGAGCCAATCACTTTATTTGAGAATATGATAAATAAATTCAAACACTTGAGTATTAAATCTTTAAAAGTATCATAGAGAAGGCAAATATCGTTTGAGGACAACAATTTTATCTTCGTGTTCAAGCCTTTTTTGGATTTATATTCATCATTTTCTTCTTCTTCTTTGTTTCTTCTCCATTGTTGTATCTTTTATTTTCATAACAGTAGATTCTCAAATGGCAGTCAAAGTTTTTTCACTTTTATACCAAATACAAGAACACATGAGGCCAATAGCAAAGCATGTATGCCTAAGAAAGTGATCTTTTGTGCTAATCTTGGCTACACAATCAATGCAATAGGCACATAAAGCCAAAATGACATTTGTTCCTGAGTTGATACTCAATGTAAACTTCATCCACATCTCAAATTATGAATCATTAAATATACTAGGCAAAAATAGTGCAAAATAAGTTTCCATGTTTATTTGGTAAAATTTCCCACTCGATTTACTGCATTAAAATTTAAATTTTGACTTAGACGTCAAAATATTTGTAAGAAGCTAACAATTGAGCTAAAAATAATTGAGAGACTCAAATTTTCTCCTTATATTCATAGTATTTATAATGTTAGATATGGACAGTCCTAACCTTACACCATTTGCATAGTAAGAGCAATCTTACTATATTTATATTTGGGTAGAATAAAGCTATTACAACTAACGTACAAGATTTTGATGAATACTAGGACCGCAATGAAATGTTGGTTAAGATATAAAGAACTTTATCTCTAACATGTCCCCACAAGACGGGGGTCACATTAGTGACGGTTATTTTGGACCATAATAATTGAAAGTGAATCTATCGATTCATAAGCAGAAGCAACATGCAAAACACAAGTTGTCCCTAATTTGACCTTGTCCTGATCAAAGTGAATGCACTAGAAATTTGTGAAGGATAAAATGGACTTAGACTCTTCCATAGCAGACAGTATGTAAGTTAATAGTTTGCACATAGAGGTCGGGTTGATACAAAAAGCTTGCTATCCAATTGACATCAGGATTCAACTTAAATCTTTTTGCTCAATTGATATCAGAATTCAACTTAAGTTTCTCGTAAGGAAAAGGTCATGGGTTCGAATCTTAAGTACACGATAGAAATCTATAAGGGGTAAGATCGACTTAGGCTCTCCTAGAACGGATAGTACGTAACTTAAGGATTTGGCATAGATGCTATATCGTTACAAAATATGCACATTTTTTATCCCAACATCCATGCCCAAACTGTTAATTTACATACTGTATGTTATACCCAATTGGTATCAGAATTCAACTTAAATCTCTATTAAAGGAAAATATCACGGGTTTGAATACTGAGAATGCGATAGAAATTCGTGAAGTGTAAGATGGACTTAGGCTCTCCCATAACGGACAGAGGCTGGATCGTTACAAACATGGGTGGTACTTGTATTGTTGATAAGTGTATTTTATACACTTATTTGGGCTCTAAAATATCAACATTTTGTGGTTATTTTAATGAAATTATAGCTTAATCTATTATATAATGTGTTTTTAGGTGAAACTCAATGAATGGAAGTAAAATTGAAAGAAAGTAGCGAAAAAAGTGAAAAATGGAAAGATCCAAAGCTTGGGGTAAAGTGAAAATACTCAAAAGTTGTGTCGAAACTCACGATAAAGATTTGATAATTCTAGAAGTCAAATAGATGCAACTAAAGATCAAAAGGAGTTACAACAAATCAATTTTCAACCGTACAAGGATGTCGAAAGTTTTAGTTGGCGATTGAGACCTATTTTAGCATAGTAAAAGCTCTAATTGAAGAAGAGATATTTCTAGAAAAGTTATAGTCCTTCGAGTTATCTTTCCAACACATCTTGAATCACCTCAATCGGACATCGAAAGGAAAAGTTATAACAAAAATACTAAAGCAAATGCAAAGTGGACAGAAACTCAGCGCTCAAGCGCTACACCATAGCTTGGAAATAGAAAATCAACAAAGATGTAGCGCTCAAGCGCTACCTAAGTGGCGCTCAAGCGCTACCTAGGAAGAAGTCGCGGCGCGCGCTACGCCGTAAAATCTAGGTTTTGTTTTCCTTGGACTACGAAAAGCCCATGAATAAGTCTCCAACTTGGCCATGAATGTGAGTAACTATAAATAGACTTAATGGGGCACGAAATTGGGGGTTACCACACATTGAAAAGAGTGTTCCACACTTTGTAACATTGAGAGAAAAACACAAGATCGAAGAGGAAGGATTCGAGTTCAAATCAAGGATTGAAAGTGGAAGAAGATCTTGGTGCAAGACCTGATTCTTTTCCATCTTTTTATCATTTAAATCCGGTGATGTATTCGAATTTAGTTATTTATTTCATTGTTTTGATTATGAGTAGCTAAATTCATTATTAGGACAAATAATGTAATCTATTGAGACCCTTAGTTCTTTAATTCATGAATTCTGAATTTTATTCTTCCATGTGTTGATTTTATTATGATTGCAATGCATTGAATTACTTGATCAATAATTTGATGATCTATTGAGTTTCTTACGAATCGAGAGGTGAGTTTGAGACTTAGAACGTGTAATAAAATCCAATAACGAGGCATAATGTGTAGAGATACCTATAATAAGTGCTGCGGTCGTTATATGAATTTTTAGTATCATAACTCGTTTAACTAAGGGCAATTCGCATAGAGGTATGAAATTGAATTAGTTAAATAGGCTCAATGAGAACTCGAGAGGGGTAAATTGAATACCGTAGAAGAATTCGACCGAACACTACATTAGGCTAGAATCTTGAGTTGGGAACTAAGGTGATCATTAGATGAAATTGTTTTGCCCTAATATGTCTTACATACATGAATCTTTGATCCATTTGTGTTTGTTATTTCATCATAATTTTCATTTGTTTTAGGCAGTTAGTTCAATTTAATATTCACAACTATCACAATCCTTTATTTGGTTGTCTTTTATCAAATAGGAGTTAGAAAAAGTAGATTAAGTCTAAAGTATAGTTCTCGTGGGAACGATAATTCAGACTCTTAGGTCCACTATATTACTTGTTACGATATCGTACACTTGCGATATAAAAAATGCAACAATTGTCATAATAAATATCCAAACTAGATCTATTAGGTTTTTCAAGTTCTAGAAGAAGTTCAATAGTCCAAAAGCACTTCGCAAGCTGTTGATGGGAACATCCCTTTATTTAGCTTCAATGGAAGATCGAGCCAAGTTATGTTATTTTCTAGACAATCAAGAAATTTGGTTATGACCATGGAACACAATATATAACACTAGTGGGCGTACGCTCATTAGCATTGACAACCCAATCAAAGTTAGAAAAGGTATGAAGAATTGGTGGTGAATATCATAATGAAAAGTACCACAAGCATAAAGAAGTAAAGCTAATGTAACAAGCATTGGAATGGCATTCAATATTGTGTGGTGATCGTTTGATTTCCGTAAGTAAACGAGATAATTATCAAATAATATAGTAGTGAATAGAATGAAGAACCCATGAGGACTACATGTTTGATTGAGTTAAAATTAATTACAACTTTAATCAAATAACAAACAACTTTTGTGATTTTTTTATACTAATCCCTAAATTATCAACTAAACTAATGAAAGAAAGTAAATGTACTTTTCAAATATGTGAGATGCATTGTTAAGATGTCGAATCCCCCTTATTATTTCATTTTTAGTATAACAATTAAAGTGACAATTTGAAATCATTCATGTTGGTCAATGTTCCTAATTTAATTGAAAGTCTCTCTCGATAGCGATCAAATTCATTTCCCTTATGTGACTTATTTATCTCTCGATGAAAGATGCAAATATGATAAATGCATTAACAAGTACTAAAACACATATTGAAACCATATAAAGTATAGATGTATATCTCTATCCTCTATCGAACCTTACAATATTTATTATATTGTGCTTAAATCCTATTGTCTCTCTTGATAACAATAAAATTTACTAACAATTTAATTGGTGATCAAACAATTGAAAATAACGATAAAACGATAATAAACATCCATAAATTAAATCAAATTAAAGTCAAAATAATTAATTAAAAATTAAAAATATCATAACAATGGTTCATCTCATCGTAATAATGTATAAAATTAGCCTAACATATTGAAATTACAAGAAATAATATTTAAGTGAAAAGACATAACCCGAATTTTTGATAAATTGAGAAAATGAAGATGAATTTTGAAATCTTGAATTTTTTTCAATGGTTTTTTGACGAATCTCCACTTGCGCCTTTTCTTTTTTGCCCGAAAATCAGGTGTGAGTTTTCTTTTGATTGAATTTTTGCAAATTCCCTTCAATTCTCTCACAAAAATTATGAATTTTTCTTCTTTAATAATAATAATTGATGAATATTGGAGTATGATATGTATATGAGAGGTCTTCCATATGTATTCTGTTGTTAGGTATTTGTATAAGTAGAAAATTGGTTGAAAATCACGTCTAAGTTGGTTTCCAAAAGAGTTCCAATTGAATAAGGAAAGTTTCATTCGCGCGCGAATTTTTTGTCTCTGCACAACAATTAGTATTTTAGCCATAACTTTCTCTTCTGATATCCGTTTGAGGCGATTCAAAGTACGTTAAAAAGCTAGCTCAAAGGGCTACAACTTTTTTAGAAAAATAATTTTTTTTAATTCGGACGCTTACTGTACCAAAAATAGGTCTCAATATTCGCCTAAAAATCTGGAATATAATTTGTGTGATTGAAATTGCTTTTGATAATATTTTGATCATATTTCATTCCTTTTTTAGTTCTAATTCCATCCAATTGTCTCCTAAAAATCTTTTAAATATCATCTTTTGGTCCGAATAAACTATTGAATATTTTCAATTTGGTCATCAAATTTTGGATTTTGCCCTTTTGCACCAATTTTGGCTTCTTTCTTTCGCTTCTTCGTTCAACCATTGAATTTTACTTATATAACATAAAATACAACAATCTATGATATATTTTGTCAAAAGAACTACCAAATATCAATATTTTAGGCTATGTCAAGTCCTGCAATCACGAGTTACGATATGAGGTCTTGTCAAGTGGTTGGCTAGATAGTTATGAAAGTCAACCCTGTCAGCGATACAACATGATAAGGTATCGTGAACTCGATAGATGTCATTAATAGAAATAATTTTTAATCGATTCTTGTAGTGCACATGTCACCATTCATCTTTCACCATGTCACGCGTTTTCTATAACGTGAATTTATACCGCAAGTGTACGATATCAAGTTTTGTAATATGGTAGTAGAGTTGAGTGTCGAACCCACATGGATTATAATTTAATTCCTACCAAGTATTATAATTATTTCAGCTTTTGCTTTATCTAGACAATTCAAATTTCAATTCAATGTTGTTACCCTAAAAGAATATGAATGTGTGATTATTCAAATGGAAAGAAAACAATTTATAGGAGAATGTTGATGCGAGAAAGCCTAGGGAATGATTTCACCTCACTATCAATTATGATTCAATTATATCTAGTTATTCTAATTAATTTTCTCATGTTTAAAAGCAAGAATCATAATGTATTTCTCTCCCCTCTCTCGAGTGCCGGTTAGAAATTAATCTTAGATTTCAATTTCAATATCTCTATTTCAAATTAAAATCAAAGATTTATCGAGTTCATGATTCTTTTATGGAGTAAGCTTCACAGATCATATACTTTCTCTCGAAACCCATAAAATCTATGTTGTGTCAATCCTATGATCATGCCTAAATTCCCCTCTTCGAGTACCGAAATTGACTAGCATATATTCATTCAATTAGTGGCCAATTAATTGAAAGAATTAATTTCATAACACAATCAAACATATATGAGAAATCAAATAGACATAAAAATGACAAAATCAAATCATAATATCAAGTTTGGTTACATCAAACCCTAGATATGGAAATTACTTCATACTCCTAAAAACAACATAATAAAATCTGAATTAAAGAACATGAAGGAGAAAAGAATAAAAAAAACTCTTTTGCCTCTTAAATTCTCCTCCAATTCTTTGTCGTTTTAGCTCTAGATCAATTCTCCTTTGTGTTGTCTTCTAAGCCGTTGTTCTCCCCTAGAATTATGTCTTCTCACTTGTATTTATAGTATTTTTAGAGTTTTGGGATGAATTAGGGTTGAATTGGGCCAAGAAAAGAATCCAAAAATATTAAAACACATTTCTCGCATAGGCAGCGCCTTGGCGCTCAGGTTGGGTACTGTGGCTCCCTTTCTGTTTTGGTTCAGAGACGTGGGCTCCGCGGCGTCCATCTTCGGTGGAGACTGCACTGTGCATCCTTTAGTATTTTTATCATAACGTTTGTTTTCGATTTTCAATTGAAGCGATTCAAGATTCTTTGGAAAGATAACTCAAAAGGATACAACTTTGGTTCAGATATAATTTTCCAATTCACTTGTTTACTATGTCCAAAGTGAGTCTCAATATGAGACTAAAAATTCGGAGCAAAACTTTTTCAGTTGGAATTTGATGTGTGATCACTCTTTGGTTATATTTGATACCTTTGACATCTTTTTTCATCCAATTGACCATTAAAACTCTCAAATCTTCATCATGAGGTTCGGTGCAACTTTGAGTATTTGCACTTTAGTCCCGAACTTTAAATCTCTTACAATTTAGCCAATTTCTCCAATTTTGTCAACTTTTGCTTATTTTCTTCAATCTCATCAACTTATATCACAACATCAAAATCACGTATTAAAACATCAACAACTCATAAGAATTAACCAAATAACAAGTTTAATGGCATTGATATCATGAGTGAAATATCACTCATCAAATACCCCAAACTTAATATTTTACAAGTCCTCGAGCAAACACCAAACCAACGAAAATCGTTAACAAGCACACAAGCACAACTAAACAAACCAAATCACTTAAACCAATTATGCTAGATATCTTGCCTTATTAGCTCATGATTGAAAACATAGCATCAATTTTACGAATTACTTCGAAGTTATAATGTCCAAGCTAAATTTTCACATGTTCACTGCAAAACGGGTGTGTGTGTGTGGAGAGAGTTAAGTGTAATGCCGTACAATAATAAGTTGATCCAATTCCCGACCTTAAAAGTCAAATATTTCCTTACTTCGCTCGTGAGATTCATACACCCCCAAACTTGTTTTCTTTTCACTTTCCGAGGTGTATTCTATAGTTGATATTCAATACTACTTCTTACACCACTCAAGTTTGGTTGAATTTCACTAATTGCAGTTCAACATATCAACAAATATGGATTCTCCTTATTTTTGACTACTGCGACCTCCAAGACTCAACCAAGTTACTAACCCCTTATTAAAAGTCCAATCCTCTAAAACAAATGTTCAAGACTTAATCATGATATGTGGTGTGTCTTCTGTTTCATGCACTTGCCATTTCAGATTTATATATATATATATGGGGACGTTCTCTATTGAGCTTTTTAAATGACCCATGTAGCGAGTTTTAGGCCGATAACTCTCAAATCAGATGACTTTAGGACACCGGGTTTTAAACCATTGCAGGCTTATTCACTCGAGTCATAAAAGCTACGAAGAGACACCTTACAATATGATTGTCCTCATTAGGATCTTTTTAGGGTAACTTCCCTTTTATACAGGGATTAGTACAATACCCTTTATTAAACACTTATTCTCGAAAATTGACCTCTAACTTAAGGTTTTTCACCCAGTTTTCATCCCATTGGTCTCAGACAGTCCACACAACATTTTGCACACACGGAATCCATATCTATCTCCATGTCTACCTACAACAGTTTAACCAACCAAACATCCTAAATTTGGTTTAAGGATATAATGATGTTTAATGGTTGTTTGGGTATAGCATCCAAGTTCTCTATTTCAACCTATAAACATGAATCAACCTAGTTATGTACAACATCACAATCAACTAACGTACATAAATATTTTTCGTTTCACATGAATAGGCAAAAATATTAACTCAAACACATAACTTATCCACAATTCATAAACCAATGTCGGCAAGACTATCTAACTCATACAAACATGTAAAATGTGTAAAAAAAATTTCATGCACACAACTCACAAAAAACATAAAAAAAAATAAAACCAAAGCAATTAGACACAATTTATAATACACCCCAAACTTAAATTAAACATTGTCCTCAATGTAAAATTAAAGAAAAATGAGGAGACTCCCCTGAATTGTCTGCATTGCCATAACGTTATGGTGGTGATGATGCTGGTGTTGGTGGATGTTTTTCTATTTTTTTTCCCAAACTTGAGATACATCTCGTTTACTCCTTGTCAATGTTGGTTTGAATGTTTCACCATATCATGTTCCTGAAAAATTAAATTTCAGATATTAATTACATGGAACAAATGTTACTTAGTTCAAACATCTAACAACCAACTTAATTACTCAATGACCTAAGGGGAATGTGATATGGCTGAAGAATCCTAAATAAATTATAAAATAAACTAAATTATCATATAAATCGAAAACAAAATAAATAAAAGAGAAGAAAGTTTGGGTTGTCTCCCAAGAAGCGCTTTTTTAATGTCATTATCTTGACATAATCGAGGTGTCTACGTTGGATCGTCGGGTGTCACTTCTCTCTCCTTTCAAGAATTTACCCTTGGCATTGTATTCTTCTTCACGGTACCATGATCAATAGAGTTGAATAGTTTTAACTCCAGTATAGCTTCCAAAACAATTTTTGATTTGATATTGTTTGGAGGTTTCAGAGGTTCTTCAATGTAGTTCTTCAATTTGTTAGGTGGATTGACTTCTTGAGTTAAAATGAAATCTAATGCTTCCTTGGTCCTTGTATAGCTTTTGGTAGCAGCTGTAGCAATCATTGAGTAGTCGGTTGCCATGTATTGCTCTAGAGGGTCATGGAACAATGTTCTTTTGTGATTTTTACCCTTCACTTCGTCAAATGATTGGACCATATGGCAGATGTTAGCTTTTTCTAAAGATTTTTCATGTTGATGTGTGATGAACATGACATGTTCCTCATTAACCCGCAATGTCAACTTCTCTTCTTGTACATCAATCAACGCTCTTCCAGTAGCCAAGAAAGGTCTTCCAAGAGTCAATGACACTTTCTCATGCTCATCCATGTCCAACACCACAAAGTCTACCGGAAAGATGAACTTATCGACATTTACCAATACATCTTCAATAATACCCTTAGGGTATATAATTGATCTGTCTGCCAGTTGCAAGGTAAGGGTTGTGGGCTTCACTTCTCCCAGACCCAACTTTTCGAACACCGATAGGGGCATTAAGTTAATGCTAGCTCCAAGGTCTCCCAATGCTTTATCAAATGTAATACCACCAATATTGCAAGGAATGTTGAAGCTGCCTGGATCTTTCAATTTCTGAGGAAACTTCTTCTGAAGAATGGCGCTATACTCTTATGTCAGCTTAACCATGTCAAACTCATCCAACTTCTTCTTCTTTGTCATCACTTCCTTTAAGAACTTGGCATAGTTAGGCATTTGGGCCAAGACATCTGCAAAATGAATGTTGATGTGAATTTTCTTGAAGACTTCCAGGAACTTTGAGAACTGCTCATCAAATTTCTTCTTCATAAATCTCTGTGGGAATGGTAGTCGGGGCTTCAAGATGGGTGGTTTGTCTGGAAACGAGATTGAGTAAGGTTTATTATTCTCTTTCATTGCTTCTGCTTCGGTCTTATGCTTTTCAATCCACTCTTCCTTTGTAAGCATGAGATCTAGTGAAGGCTCTACAACCTTTTTTCTTCAACTTCTTTACCATTCCTTAATGTGATGACATTGCAATGTTCTCTTGGGTTAACCTTTGTGTCACTAGGAAAGTCTCATTTTTGTTGTGATTGTAATGTAGTTGCTATATGACCTATCTGTACCTCTAGGTTCTTCACTGTGGCCCCCATGTTGGAAATATGAGTCTCCATGTTATCAAGTCTTGCCTCGTCTTTAATGAACCTCGATCTAGTCTCAGAAATGAAGGTTCCCAATATATTCTCCAGTGATGGCTTCCCTTCAGATGGCTGAGTATTGTATCCAAGTGGAGGCTTGCAGCACATTCGCATTGTTACCATAAGAAAGGTTCTCATGGTTTTATAGTCCTGGATGGTACTGATTTGCCGCTTAGTTTCCTCTCTGATTGAAGTTTTTGTCGTTCACATACTGGACTTGCTCCTTTTCTGACTCATAGTATGAAGTTGAGAATGCCATGATAGAGTATGCTTTCTTTGGAGTTCCATGTGATGTTAATGCAGCTATTTGAGTAGTGAGAGATAACATCTGAGCCGCAAGAGCTGTGATAGGGTCCACCTCATAAATGCCAGCAACTTTCTTCGTACTTGAACCCTCACTTGGCCATTGATAACTATTAGTAGCTATCTCATCCAACAATGAATACGCCACATCCAGGGTTTTAGACATCAGAGTTCCTTCTGGTGCAAAATCCAATATTGTCCTCGTTTGACCATTCAGCCTATTATAGAAGAGTTCGATTTGCACTTAACTCTGATAACCATGTCGAGGACATCTTCTAAGTAGATCTTTGAATCTCTCCCATGCCTCATAAAATGGCTTGAAGTTAGATTTTTTTGAATTGACTAATTTCACTTCGCAATTGAGCTGCCTTGGAGAGTGGAAAAAATTTTGTTAGAAATTTCTGAGCTAACCCCTCCCAAGTTGTGATAAAACCATATCGTAGTGACTGGAACCAAGTCTTGGCTTTATCCTCAAAGAGAAGGAGAAAAGTCGAAGTTTAAATGCCACTTCGCTAACTCCATTCATTTTCACTGTATCACAAATTTCCAGAAAAGATCCCAGATGGGCATTTGGATCTTCAGTCGGTCCTTCCCCAAATTGATTTTGTTGTACCATATTATTAACCCTGGTTTCAGTTCAAAGTTGTTTGCTGCTATAGCGAGGCATGCGATGCCGAAATAGTTCTCATTAACAACAGGCCTGACATAGTCCCGAATAGTTCTTGGTTAGCTGCTCATGCTTCTTGTTCAGCCATTGCGTCTCGTTCCTCTCTTTGTATATCCCTTAGAAGGCAAAAAGTGCGTTCTGGTTCAGGATCAACAGGCAATATGTTGATGTTTCTTGCCCTTCGCACAAACAACTGAAAACAAGATCACAGAAACTATCAAAAATATCAATAAAATAAATAAATAAAACAAAATAAAAAATCTAAATTAAAGTAAAGTAAAAGCTAATTGGTAATAATATTAGTAGCAATAAAATAAAACAATCCCCGACAACGGCGCCAAAAACTTATCACGCATTTTCTATAACATGAATTTATACCGCAAGTGTACGGTGTCAAGTTTTGTAATATAATAGTAAAGTTGAGTGTCGAACTCACAGGGATTGTAATTTAATTTCTACCAAGTATTATAATTATTTCAGCTTTTGCTTTAGCTAGACAATTCAAATTTCAATTCAATGTTGTTATCATAAATGAATATGAATGTGTGATTATTCAAATGGAAAGAAAACAATTTATAGGAGAATATCAATGCGAGAAAGCCTATGAATGATTTCACCTCACTATCAATTATGTCTAGCTATTCTAATTAATTTTCTCATGTTTAAAAGCAAGAATCATAATGTTGACCTCAAAAAATGAACTCAACAGAATCCCACCACATCCCCTCCACATGGACATCATCTGCACACGTAGCATGATGTTAGAAGGCAAAGGCCGCCGATCAAGAAAAAGGTCTGACGACCGTTTGCACTCTGACGGTCAAGTCAATGGCCGGACAAAAGATATAAATAGGGTGCAAGAGATGGGAGAGAGGGGATTTGGTTAGGTTTTTTTTAAAACGTCCTTTATTATGAATGAAACTTACATATTTATAGAGAAATGTTGATGTAGATGAGCCAAGTGATTAATGGATCAAGCTTAGGCCCATAAGACTTCATTTATGAGGAGCCTCAGTAAGCACTTCGACTAGCCTTTTGGAGAGCCTCAGTTGAGCCTCTTTAGGAGCCTCAGCTAGCCATTTGAGGAGCCTCGTTAGGCCTCTTTAGAAGCCTCAGCTAGCCATTGAGGAGCCTCGGTTAGGACCTTCAGCTAGCCTTTTGGGGACCTCTGTTATGCACTCTTTAGGCACCTCGGCTAGGCACTTGAGGAGTCTCGGCTAGCCATTTGAGGAGCCTCGGTTAGGATCTTGATGAACATCGGTTAGGACCTTCAGCTAGCCTTTTGGGAGCCTCTGTTAGGCACTCTTTAGGCACCTCGGGTAGGTACTTGAGGAGCCTCAGGTAGGACCAGATGAGCCTCGGTTAGGACCTTAAGGAGCATCGGTTTTGTTTAATTTCTTTATATTTTGACATAATAGGGTCTTTATTTGACTTTTCGCTTACGTGATTTGCTATGTGGCGCCTCTTTCTAGAGCCTAAAAAATGAGGAGCAACAATAGTCCCCCAAGTCTATGCATGATTATTTATGTAATGCGTGGACTTGGAAGTAAAATTGAGATAAGTAATTTGCGTGGAGATGGTGACCTTCAAGATAATACCTCTTTCTTTAGGAATGAGGTCTTTAAGAGAGTGCATCTTCCTTTAGGGTAGGTTCTTTGCCTTATGATTTACAAAAATTTTGACAGAGCTGAAGTCCTTATGTGCCGAAGCTGTCTATTTCAAACATTTGAAGTTCTATGAGGGGAGCTGAGGTCCATGTTGTCCTAAGCTGTGAACCTCAAATATTTGTTGAACTTTTGGTAAAGGGAGCTAAGGTCCCTATTTTTAGAAACTTTTTGGCTTGTTTTATTTATCGTTTATAATTTGCACCTCCTTGCAAGGGGTTTACTCTTATATGCAAGGGCTTCATCCATGGTGTTTGATCCAGCTATGGAAGGCATCGTCATCGTAGGTAGTGAGGTGGTTCACCCCCTCCGTACGAAGCGGCAAATAACATCCTTGCATGGTGGATGGTTCATCCATGTCAAGGGCTTCCTCCATGGTGTCTGATCCATCCATGGAAGGCATCGTCATCGCAGGTAGTAAGATGGCCCACCCCCTCCGTACGAAGCGGTAAATAACATCCTTGCATGGTGGATGGTTCATCCATGTCAAGGGCTTCTTCCATGGTGTCTGGTCCAGCCATGGAAGGTATCGTCATCATAGGTAGTGAGGTGGTTCATCTCCTCCGTACGAAACGGTAAATGACATCCTTGCATGGTGGATGGTTCATTCATGTCAAGGGCTTCCTCTGTGGTGTCTGATCCAACCATGGAAGGCATCTTCATCGTAGGTAGTGAGGTGGCTCATCCCCTCCGTACGAAGCGGTAAATAACATCCTTGCATAGCAGATGGTTCATCCATGTCAAAGGCTTCCTCCATGGTGTTTGATCCAGCCATGAAAGGCATCGTCATCGTAGGTAGTGGGGTGGCCCACCCCCTCTGTATGAAGCGGTAAATAACATCCTTGCATGGTGGATGATTCATCCATGCAGAGCGCTTTCTCCATGGTGTCTGATCCAGCCATGGAAGGCATCATCATCGTAGGTAGTGGGGTGGCACACCCCCTCCGTACGAAGTGGTAAATAACATCCTTGCATGGTGGATAGTTCATCCATGCAGAGGATAATGTAATTTTTCTGAAGATGAATAGATGTAACATAGTTGCAACAGAAGCACAACTCTCAGAAGATTAATGCAACCGTGGTGCAACATCTTTCAAGGCGAGGAATGAATATCGAGCTGGTGGCTCATTTCGAACCATCAGAGCCTTGTAAGAAACCTCGAAATGACGAGGCCTTACAGCTAAGCTCTATAAAAGTGTGAGGCGAGAAATAGACATCTCGTGAGGCTAGGGTAGACACCTTTTGCAAAGACAAACACGTCCAGCAATTTAAATCTTCCTTTTTTTAAGGAACATACATCTTCCTTTATTCAAGGAACGAGGTCTTTAAGATGCTACCTATTCCTTTATAAATAAGGTCTTCAAGAGTGCTTCTTCCTTTAGGAAAATGAGGTCTTTGGATAATTGTCTTTTCCATTTTCAAGGAATGAGGTCTTAGGATAATTGCTTCTTCCGTTTTCAAGGAACGAGGTCTCCAACCAGGGATAAACATCTAGCGAAGCGGGGAATAGACATCGCGCAAATAAATCTCAAACTATTGGAGTCTTATAAGTGGGTCTCGAAATGACGAGGTCTTACAACTAAACTCAACAATAGTGCTATCGGAGTTTTATAAACTAGCCTCAGAATGACGAGGTCTTACTGTTAGGCTCGACGATGGCGAGAGGCGAAGAATAAGCATCTCGTGAAGTAGCCAGGAATAAGCATCTGGCGAAGTGGGGAATAAGTACCCCGCGTATAGATCTCGAACTATCGGAGTCTTATAAGCGGCCTCGGAATAACGAGATCTTACAGCTAGGCTCAACGATAGTGCTATCGGAGTCTTATAAACTAGCCTCACAATGATAAGGTTTTACAGTTAGGTTCGACGATAGCGAGAGTCGAGGAATAAGCATCTTGCGAGGCCAGGAATAAACATCTGGCGAGGCGGGGGAATAAATATCCCACGTATAAATCTCAAACTATCGGAGTCTTATAAACTAGCCTTAGAATGAGAGGTCTTACAGTTAGGGTCAACGATAGTGAGAGGCCAAGAAAATAAGCATCTTGCGAGGCCAAAAATAAACATTTGGCAATTTGCCTCTTCCTTTTTCAAGAAATAAGGACTTCATGATACACCGCCTTTTGCAATAAGAAATCTACGAGATTGGGTTTATCTTCAATAGTGCGAGGTCTTACAAGCTGGCCTCGAACGTGCAAGGTCTTAGAGCTTACCTCAAATAATAGGGGTCATCATAAAAATGGGCTTTGAATAAGGGAAATTCGAGTTGGGCATTTTATCGAATACTTGGTGCGTGTCACCGGCCATTTTCAATATATAGGGGCAATAAAAGGATGACAATTCATTTACAAAAATTAAATCAACCTTGCCTTTCTCGAAATTTCTCAAAAAATAATTATTTCACGGTATAGAAAATTGCTTTATAACTAGCAGGTAAGAGAATAATTTTACAACCCCAAAATCCTTAAATGGGAATCAAATCATTTTAATTGGGTTCTTCCATTTTTTAGAACACTTCTCAGTTAACTTTGAAGACCAAGAAATATAATATATTTATCCCTTTTCCAAAAAATGTAGGCAGTAGGCTGGGTTGATTTGGTTGCTCTTTCACAACTTGACATTAGCTCCTCATAATATTGGAATAAATAGAAATTGAAGAATTGAAAATGCAGCCCCAAGTCATTTTGAATGTAAATTATTAACATAGGTTTTTGCATCCATAGTCTCTATTCTTTCTAGAATTTATTCAATTTCAAAGGACTAGTTGGAGTACCTTAGAGCTTGCAACCAGTTTTATGAAGAGAAGGAAATTCTGACCGTTTCAGTCACCATTTCACGTTCTTCCTCCATTCATCCAAAACAAGGACTGTTTTTCTCTCACCAACCAAAAAATCGGGCCACAAAAGGAAGATACCATCTTTTTAGGGAAAATTAGGCCCAATACGGTCAAAAAGGTACAAAATTGAATAATACCATTTTAAACTAATTAAACAAGTTAAAACGTAATTAATACGTCTGGAAGTCTCAAACCTCAAAAGTCAAAACTTGAAAGAGAGAAAAACATGGTGTTTCTACAACTTTTTCCCATTTTCATTACTGTAACATGTAGAAGAGAGCACACATGGATGGTGGAGCTCAGCCGATAAACACCTTGATGTCAAGGACGACGCCCTGCTAGATCCGGGCATATGTTGGCCCATCCACCGTCGACCACTGGAACTTTCTCATAGTCTATGGCAAATATACCATCTGTCGCAACTCCTCCATAACAGTAGCCATCTCTGGGCGAACCGGCCTCGTCATTTGCCCAGAAGTGCACAGGCCGACCTCGTGGTTCCAGAAAGAAGCAACAAAGGAAACTATGGGTAAAGACCATTTGTTTACCTGAAGCTATGTCTGTATATCTAAATATACTAGATGGGGATTAAATTAAATTTATGATGAATCGTTGATTGAATTAATTGAATTTACACCAGTAAAAAAATGGTGCCCTTGCAATTCAAGAGGGTTTGTGTGAAAGTTAAAGTTTGGGAGAGATCAAGGTTTTGAAAGAAATGGTTAATGTAATTTTGTTGGGGTTTGAACAGATTAAGCAATTTGGTTTGATCCATTGTTGATTTTTCTTCTTGCTCTCGTGGTAATGGAAGAGAAAGAGAATAATTTTGTTGGGGTTTGAACGGATTAAGCAATTTAGTTTGATCCATTGTAGATTTTTCTTCTTGCTCTCGTGGTAATGGAAGGGAAAGAGAACCCATTGCGTTTAAATTTCTTGTTTCTCTATGCTCGATTCTGGGTTTCTTGCCTGAAATGTGTTCAAATTTGCAGGCTGGGGACAGTGAAGAAACCGGTCTCTTTCTACTTTTCTTTTTTTTTTCCACCTGCCACCTCATCCGTAAAACATCTGTGAATTGGTTTCTGTAAGTGTAGCGCTACTGTAACACGAAATGTGATATATAAAATCTTGGGGACGTGCTTGAAAAAAAACATTTGGAGTTGTTTTTCTGATTTGCACCATTGCAGGATGATATGAGATTGATGCTAGGTTGCACCAGATTGAAGTTATGCTGCTTAATTGGTTTATGAGGAATGCTAAACCACATCTAATTGTTCAAGGACTTATCCCCAAGTTTTTATGTTATTACTAATCTATTGGTCTCTCGAGTCTTTTTTTTTTTTTTTTTTTTTTTTTTTTGTTTCTTTGAAATAGCTTCAACCAAACTTTCCATGGATGTTTTGTTTTTAATTGGTGTTTTGTCACTTTTTTGAATATTTGCATTTTTTTAACTTTTTGTCACTTTTTTGAACGTTTGTCATTTTTTTTTTGAATTCGTGTCTTTTTTTTTTTTTTTAGTGCGTCACTTTTTTCTATCATTTTTTTATTGTTGTTACTTTTTTAAAAAAATTTATGTCACTATTTTTAGTGACAAATATCACTTTGTAATAAAAGTGACATTGTATTTCACTTTACTCTTTAATGAAAGTGATATTATATGTCTTTTTTTTATTTATTAAAAAATGATATTAAAAGTGACGTTACACTTATTTTTTTTAATTAAAAAGTGATACAATGTCACTTTTTTTATAAAAAAAATGATACAATTCATTCAAAAAAGTGGCGAAACGGTGATCGGTGTTTCGTCACTTTTTTGAGTTTTTAACATTTTTTAAAATTTATGTCACTTTATTGGATTGATTCGAAAGTTTTGATTGATGTTTTGTCACTTTTTTTAGTCTTCGCATTTTTAATTTATGTCACTTTATTAAACTGATTCTAATGTTTTGATTAGTGTTTTGCCACTTTTTGAATGTTTATCACTTTTTTGAAATTTTTGTACATTTTTATAATGTTGGTTACTTTTTTCCTATCACATTCTTAAAACTTGTCAAATTTTTTTAGTAACAAATATCATTTTTTAATAAAAGCGAAAATTGTATAGCATTTTTTTAATAAAAGAATACTACTTAACTTTAAAAAAGCGACATTGTGTCACTTTTTCACAAAAAAAGTGACGGTATTTTTTACTTCCAAAATACTTTTCATAAGATTTTTCAAAAGACTCCTAAATTTAGGGGTATTTTTATGAGTTGTCCAAATTTAATTACAAATTTTATCTATGTATTTAATTTTGTCACTTTTTCGAATGTCTGAAGTTTTTTTTTTTTAAACTTTTGTCACTTTTCTGAACGTTTGCCACTTTTTTTATTGAATTCATGTCACTTTTTTAGCGTTTGTTACTTTTTTCTATCACCCTTTCTTATTGTTTGTTACTTTTATTTATTTATTTATTTATTTATGTCACTTTTTTAGTGACAAATATCATTTTGTAATAAAAGTGACATTGTATTTCACTTCACTTTTTGGTGAATGTAATATTAAATGTCATTTTTTTTAAATAATAAGTGACATTACACTTAACTTTTTATTTAAAAGTAATACAATGTAACTTTTATTAAAAAATGATACAATTCACCCAAGTAATCGGGGTTTCGTCACTTTTTTGAGTTTTTATTATTTATTTTTAATTTTATCACTTTATTGAATTGATTCCAAAGTTTTGATTGGTGTTTTGTCACTTTTTTTAGTCGTCACTTTTTAAGAATATAAAAAAAAAATTGATTACTGGTGCTGCACAAAGGATTGGGCTATTTTAGTATTTGTCATTTTTTTGAGTTTGTATCATTTTTTGAGAGTCACTTTTTTTTTTTTTAGTTTTGTCACTTTTTTTAAAAAAAAAGTGACAATTTTTTATAAAAAAGTGACATTGTGTCACTTTTTCATTTTACACAGTATTTTTTACTTCCTAAAAATCTTTCATATGATTTTTCAAAACATCCCTAATTTTAAGGGTATTTTTGTAAGTATCCCATTTTTTTATGTGGAAATTACATGAATCCCTACTTTTCAAGATCCAAGTTCAAAAATCAGATTTTAAGTTTTAATGTTCAAAAATCAGATATTTTATATATAGATACAAATTTTTTATATTTAATTAAATATTAATAAAAATATTATAAAAATTAAATTATATAATATTTCAAACCCTAATTCATTTTCAATTATACTTTCTCTCACACTCTTCTCTCTCTCTCTCCATTAATCGGTCCCGTCGCCTCCCTTCCCATCTCCCCTCCCCCTCCCCTCTCCTCTCTCCCCTCTCCATTTCCTCCCGTTCCCTCACTGCTGTCCCAACAGCCAGCAGCGAAATGGGCATCGCTGCTGGTTTCACAGCGCGCTCCAGCAGCTATTTCGTTGCTGGGTTCCCAGCAGTCATCCACCTCGACCGGTGGCGGAGCAGCGGCAGCTTTTTCCGACATGGCTTTGTGTATCGGTGGTGGTGGTGGTGGTTTTGATTTGGGGTTTTTCGCTGATTGTTTGTGATGGAGGCGGTGCTGCACGGTGTTAGTAATGGCGAGGCGGTGTTGCAGCTATTTCACTGCTGGGTTCCCAGCAGTCATCGACCTCGATCAGTGGCGGAGCAGCGACATTGTTGATTTGGGGTTTTTAAGGTCACTGCCATTGTTGATTTGGGGTTTTTGATTTGGGGTTTTTAAGGTCACTGCCATTGTTGATTTGGGGTTTTTAAGGTCACTGCCATTGTTGATTGCTGTTGGTGAGGAATAGGTGTGGAGGTGTCGCGAGAACAGTGGTGGTGTGGTTTAAGGTTTGAAGAGGTTGCTGGATAGTTGAGGTTTTGTCAGCTCTAAGGATGTGGTAGTGGATCGGTTGGGTGGTTTTGTTAGATTTGGTGGTGGATCTATGGCAGTGGGCGGTGCGGTTGTTTTTGGTGTTTATGTTGGCGTTGGCAGTGGGTTTGGTGTTTGGTGGTGATGATTTCGGGTGGCGGTGGAAATGATTGTTGGTGACGTGTTGTTGGTGGTGGTGGTGGCGGTGTGGTGGTGGGTCGGCATCGGCCACCGTGTGGGGGTGGCCGCAAGTGGCGGTGGAGACATTGGAGGGGGCTGGTGGTATGTGACCCATCAGTTGACCCGTGACCAACGCTGTGACCTGAGTCATGTTCTGTGACCTATGCTGTGACTTATACTGTGACTTGAGCCATGTGCTGTGACCTGAGCCCTGTGCGATATATTCTGTCAACGATGCTGTGACCATTTGAAAATAACCCGTGACCTGACTTGTAACCTGGGCTGTAACCATACAATAAGTAATCTGTGACTACAAATATAATTTGTGACCTTAAAATTCGATAACCTGTGATAAAAAATATAATTTGTGACCAACAATTTTGTTATCTGTGACCTAAAAAATATATAATCTGTCACCGTGAAAAAATATGTGATCAACTAATTTGGAAGTCTGTGACCGTGTGACCTATAAATTTTGATATGTGACCAACTAATTTTGAAATATGTGACCAACGAATTACTTGTGACCTCCAAATTTTTTGAACCGAAATTTTCACCGGAATCGGAGTAGTCGCCGGAACACTCGCCGAAATAGTTGTCGGAACGGTCGTCGGAACGGCGGGGGTGGTGGAGTTGGGTGAGTTAATTAATTATATATATATATATATATATATCTTTTTATATTTTAGTATATATAAATAAAAAAAATATAAATATATATGTGTATGTATAGGTCAAAAATCTGATTTTTGAAATGTGAAAGATGTTTTGTCATTTTTGAAATAGGGTAAACTTAAAGTAGGATTAATGAATTTTTCTCTTTTTTTATTGAAAGAGATACCCCAAGCTGGATAAATAGAAGCCCAACTAATACGCCCAATGCAGATTGGTATAGGAGGCCCAAAAGAATTATTGTCCATTTAAGAGGATTTAGGCTGAATAAAACAAATCTTGGGCACAACTTTACATAAATGTTTGACCAGCCCAATTGAAGCCTACCAACCAGCCTTTATTTCTTCCAGGCCCATACCAAAACATTTCCCAACTTGTTCTTGTAGATGAAATAATTCAAGCCCCCAAAAAGGTACCAATTAAGCCTGAAAACGCCTGCTTTCTGCTAGAGAAAACGGCTGAATAGAAACCCTCCGAGGAAATACATCAAAATACCCGGATGACCCGGCCCATTTTCCAAAATGGCCGTTGACCATATTAAAAAAAAAAAAAACTAATAAAAGTGAAATCGTAAAAATCATTTTTCCATATTTACCCTCGCAATTGGAAGAGCAAGGTACACGCCGACGCCGACCATCACCGACGAGGTTGACTAACCGACGCCCGGACTCCAAGACCGCCATTTTCTATTGAAGAAGGTTAGTGAATAATACGAATTTTTTAAAGAAAGTGCTTGTAAGTTTTTAAATTTTTGTTGATTATTTGTGGAAAAATACTTATAAATTCTTGATTTAGGATTTAGGGTTTAGATGCATGGTTGCCGGACAGACCGAGACTGCGTCTCTCTCGGTCAAATTGGGCCCAGACGACGTCTGGGCCCAGACTGAATCTGGGTCATCTAGGCCTAGATTTCGTCTGGGCCCATATTGAATCTGGGCCCACATTGCTCTGTCTGGGCCGTCTGCCAGGCGGCACGTTTTTTTTTCTAATAAAAAAATAATTATTTAGTTGATATTTAATTTTGTAAAATATAAAATATTATTTAATAATAAAATATTAAATATTGGATTGTTTATTTAATATTCAATTAATCATAATTAATATTATAAAGTATTATTTTACAATGAAATATTAAATAAAAAAATTAAAGAGTTTTAAATTACTTATTTAATTTGTTTACCAACAAAAAAAAAATAAACGATTTAAAATATTTATTTTAAATTTACTTATTGAAATTGTTTATAAAACTTTAAATAAAAAATAATAGTTGAAATTTTTTTATTTATTAGTTTATTTAATTTGTAAATTTTAATAATTTGATTACTATTTAGTTACAAGTTGTTTATGTCAAAATAAAATATTATTTAATTGTAAATCACAAAATATTAAATAAACAAAATAAATGGTTTCTTTGAAATGTTTATTCAATATGTTATTAATAATGATACTTAAATATTATATAAAGAATTTAAATAAAAAAAATTAATTATAAATTCTTCTTTTACACTGAAATAATATGAAGTGAACAATTAAAATTTTTATTTTAAATTATTTATTGAAATTGTTTATAATAAATAATGACATATGCATGTAAAAGAAAAAATAATGAAATATTATTCTATTGTTTAAATTATATTTGATATTTAATGTTAAATTAATTTATAAATATTACATAAGCAATTAAATTTATTTTGTAAACAACTTGAAAAATTCACGAATAAAGAGTGGGTAAAATATAAAATATTATTTATTTAGTTATAAATAATAAACTATTAAATATTGGATTGTTTATTTAATATTCAATTAATTATAATTAATATTATAAACTATTATTTTAAAATGGAATATTAAATAAAAAAATTAAAGAGTTTATTTGAAATTTACTTATTTAATTTGTTTAAGAAAAAAAAAATAAACGATTTAAAATATTTAGCGGTAAATTACTTATTGAAATTGTTTATAAAACATTAAATAAACAATAATAATTGAATTTTTATTTATTTATTAGTTTATTTAATTTGTAAATTTTAATAATTTGATTACTATTTAGTTATTGTTTATTTCAAAATAAAATATTATTTACGCCTAAATAACAAAATATTAAATAAACAAAATAAATGGTTTCTTCGAAATGTTTATTTACTATTCGATGGTTTATTTACTATTCTATTAATTATAATTAAATATTATATAAAAATTAATAAAATATTCAATTGACGATTAAAATAAGAAATAATTTGATACTCAACTGATTATTGCGGATAGTAGTGAATATAGTTTAATTTTCTCATAATATGTTTTGTCTATTATATCTTGTACATGATGCTAACGTTTGAAATTTTGTAGGATGAATTATCAGTTGGACGATGTGGTGAGACAGATTTCTTGCAAAGTTACGGCGAACTGTAACTTTGCTATTTTTACAGTGGTATTAGATTTGCTCGACGAAGAGCACGCGGATATATTGAGGCGGTCCTGCTTATGGCCATTGTATTCATTGCGCAACGTACAGTTTTCTGGGCAGATACTCGATGCGTTGCTATGTCGGCTGCTCAAGCCGGTTGACGGAGATGCACTTCATTTCAATCTTGGGGGCAAGGTGGTTAGATTTTCTATATTTGAGTTTGCCATAATCACCGGATTGATGTGTACGGGCGAAGATGCAGCACGGGCCCGTATTCCGATGAACAATAGGCTATTGAATAAATATTTTCACGGGCAGACGGCGGTCACTCCTGGGCAATTGTTAGATGCAATCAGGGCATGCGAGGATATGTCTGACAGGTTGAAGCTGGGTATGGTGCTTATCGTCGAGAGCGTATTCAGGTGTCATCACAAGAAGACGTCGATCGACATTTTTCATTTGGAGATTGTTGATGACATTGATGCCTTCAACATCTATCCTTGGGGGCAGCGATGTTTTGCGGATACCTTACGACACTTCAGAAGGGAGTATTCGATGCCTAAGAAGGTAGACCCGAGCGCAAATATGATGCATATGGCCTGCCGTTGGCATTACAGGTAAATGTTGAACACAATAAATTATCTATTTTTGTTATTAAATTATATATATGATAATTGTAAATGTTGCAGATATGGATGTACGAGACTGTCCCCATATTGGCTGACCAGTATGCTAAGAGAGTGGAGACGTGCTGCCCTCGGATTTATCAATGGCAAGCCACTTGGTAAACAAATATCAGCTCTCCTCGACGATCCTGAGGTACGTATATTATACATTTTTTCGATTTATATTGTACGTGGGCAGTCATTAACTCGGTAAAACATCAATATGTTAGGTTGAAGTCCTCACTGAGTTGACCCCATCGATAGAGGAGGAATGTCAGAGTTACATGCGTTGCTTGTCTATCCGACCGCATCAGATGATCATATGCCCGAGTCCATCGTTGATCGGGATATGGTATGTTTATTGAATATAATATGTTGATTATCGTGTTAAATTTTTAATTAAATTAATAATTCAGATTGTTCATTGTTTCAGGGGTGCCGTCTGGTATCACCGAGGTCGCCGCCGCCGAGGTCCTCACCTCCACCGTGAGGTCGCCGCCGCTGCCGAGGTCCTCACCCCACCACCGAGGTCCTCCCCGGCACCAAGGTCGTCGTCGCCCGTCAGATGATCTATATGGCCGCCTTACCGAGTTTATAGCGGGTCAAATGGGCGCAATGCGACCCGAGTTGGGACAGCAGGTCGACGCTAAGTATGCCAGACTATCGGAGGAGATGCGACGAGAGCTCAGAGGACATATCGACGATGTATATAATGACGTTGGAGCTCTACGTAGACATGTGGTAGATCTGCAGAACGAGATAGGGGACCTTCGGTCTGAGTTACGGGGTGACGTAGCATCCCTGCAAGGGACTCACAGTCATTGGGATGGAGGGGGTGACGGTGGAGGTGGATGGACTGGGCCGTGGGGGGAGACATAGACTCATTTTTTGAGGGGGTACCGGAGGAGGCAGAGAGGAGACTGTCGGAGGAGATGATTGACAGGGTACCGACGGAGGTGGAGAGGGGGGTACCGGAGGAGGTTGAGGTAGAGAGGGGGGTACCGGATGAGGTTGCGGTGGATGAGGTTGTGGTGGAGAGTGGGGTACCGGATAACATAGTTTTGGTGTCGCAGGGGACTCCGGAGAGGGGGGTACCGGATGAGGTTGCGGTGGATGAGGTTGTAGAGGTGAGGAAGGGTACGAAGCGTGCTGTTGACATGACACCGCCGGTGGTTGGTAAGAGACCGAGATTGCCGTCACAGTACATCGTTTCCCCTTTCACGGTCGAGGCGAAGAGGCGGCCGTTCTTGGACGGGACATTCCCCAATCTCTTCCGCAAGGTCGACTCAGTTCGAAAGAAAGCATTTCGTGATTGGTTCAAATCCCTTAAGCATGAGTAAGTATTTAATGATTTGCCTAAAGTACATGCGAGATCATCTATGATTTGTGTAACACTTCACTTTTTCATTTTTTTTAGGGACATCCATAGGGCGGGGTCGAGGACGATATGGAACGCGAAGAAGTGGTTCGATGATGTTTTGACTAGTGGTGCTGGCTCGCGGACGATGTAAGTGCATTCTCGTTTTTATTTGTTGCATCATTTAATTATTTGTTGTTTTACTTAATTATTTGTGTTCTCATTCTTATTTGTTAGCACATCGACATGATTATGGAATTGTTGCGGGATCGAGCTCGGAGATACCCGAAATCTTTTGACATTCCTAGTCGAGTCATCCTTAGTTGCGGGTTCGCACGTGCAATTGATATTGAGTACGCCACACTCCTACACAATGGAAATGGATATGTGGTGCCCGACTATATGATGGAGTGGGTCATTGGGCTGGAGCCGACAAATGAGAAGCCGTGGACGGATTGTACACATATGTACATTCCAATGATCGCGAACTCACACTGTTTCGCAGCTGAGATTGTATTCGCGGATTCGACTATATATGTGTACGACTCCGACCATGGATGTTTGACCCAAGACCGATTGCAGCGTATACTAGAGCCGCTGAGTGTGATTATTCCCATGATAGCTAAACAAGCGAATATTCAAGTAAATGACAGATTAGCCATTCAACGGAACACGACGACGGAGATACAATGAGTATCGTAAGAATTTACAATTTTTTATTTTGAAAATTTAGTTTTTATTTATATGTTATCGAACTAATATATTATATTTGCTTGCAGGGGCGATTGTGGTATATTCGCAATAAAGTACATAGAGTTTTTGAGCATTGATCGCAACATTAGTCCAATAAATCAATATTTGATAGACATGTGCAGGTTGAAGTTAGCTTGCGATTTGTATGAATCCAAATGTGATCCTTAGTGCTATTGACATTATTCTTTCATTGTAAAAAATGTAAATATTGTTATCGTTAGTTCTTATTTTAAATATTAAATGAATTAACACGTCTATATATAAGTAAACACCTAAAATAAACAATTAATTATTCGCAATATTTAATGACAATAAATAAAAACAAAAACATATTACTTCGTTATAAAAATTAAATTATTACATAATATTACACATCCGTTGAATTGTTATGTAGAGGAATCTGACTTGTACAAAATTGAAGAGTATGCCCTGTTGCGCCGCACCTGCCGCACTTACGAGGTCGAGGAAATTCTCCAGTGGATGGTATTCTAGACGTCCGTCTACGTCCCAGAGCACGTGGTCCCACTATGGGTGGCAACAAATTATTAAGTGGAAGAATGTGGTCGGGAACTTCCCACTCGACTTCATTTGGTAGAGAAAATATCGTTTCAGCATATGCCGATCTCCAATAATCAGTCATGTAATAATGACTGCATAAGGTGTGCGGAGGAAATTCCCTATGCATAACCACTGCCACCGCATGCATACACGGAAAACTCTCCAACTGAAACTTTCTACATGTGCATGTGTTATCATTCAAGTCCACGATGAACCCGATATTACTGCCACATCTCACGGAGAAGCGAAACTGATCCAGTGGTTCCACCAATACCTTCCTCGCAACCTCTAGAGTTTTGAAGATCTTATCTTCCTGAGCCGGAGTGAGCACACTTGTGCAATTTTGGGATTCCTCACGTCGGTCATGAAACCACTGCTGCAACTTGTTACGAATTTGCTCAATCATTGCGAGAATTGGTAACTCTCGATCCTTCTTGAATAGCGCATTGAGCGACTCAACATTGTTCGACGTCACCATGTTGTATCGACGTCCTGAAAAGTGTGATCGTGCCCAATGTTCGATCCCCATCTCTGTTAGATAAACCCATGCAACATGTGATTTACACTTTATTTCGACCATGAACTTTTCAAACTCTTCAAAACTGTATGTCTCTGCAGCTCTCCTAAACAATGGAACGATGCCACTACCCCGAAACTTCGTCTTAAGGTTGCCATGTATATGGTACATACAATAACCATGATGTGCCTCGAGAAAGACTTCGGCGATACCGTTTATTATTGACTGCCCCCGGTCAGTTACAAATGCAAGGTTCTCGACGTCTCCAATTACTTTCTTCAACTTCGTAAAGAACCAATGCATCGCTAAATCATTCTCTCCATCGACTATACCGAACGCAAGAGGGTAAATTTGGATGTTGGGATCTTGACACGTAGCAATAATCAACTTACCTTCGTATCTAGCCTTCAGGGTTGTACCGTCGACTAAAATTACGGGTCGCATTACCATACGAAATCCTCGAATGCACTGTGCAAGGGCCATGAAGAAATACTTGAAGCGATTCCCATCATCCGTATCAATATAAAATGCTGATCCAGGATTAGTTTTCTCCATGTTATGGCAATATCTGGCCAATTTAGCGTAACTTTCCTCGGCCGAACCCATTAAGTCCTCCAATGCGCATTCTTTGGCCTTCCAGACTTTCTGATAGCTCATGACCACCCCGTAATCTCGTCGGAAGTCATTGATGATGTCCGAAGGTCTGTAGATCGTTCGTGGGTCCTGAAACTTGTCCTTTATTTGTCGACCAATGAACCATGCCCGGGCTTGCCTGTGATCATTTCGACGAATACCCACTTCGCAAGTATGTTCCCGTGCATACTTACGAATTACAAAGCACTCATTCGTGTCCATTTTTGTCGCTCGCAAACGCCAGTGACAACCGTCGTCAATGCAGACAATTGTGTACGTTGACTTGCCCGATTTTTTAACTTTAAACTCAAAATTGTTTCTTAAAGCAATCCGATGCACAGCTTCCTGCAAATGTTTTTTGTTTCGAACAGTTGCTCGACATATACATCTTCATCATCTGGAACTGTACGGGAACAATTAGAAGTACGTGTACTGATCCTATCTCGTGAACTCGACCCATGTCTACGATTGTATAAAGCAATCAAGTCATCATTCGTAAATTCATTTTCATTCTCGTTGGAATGAACCATCGAGGGAATCCTGTGCGTATCGGTGAGGTGATGAACCACTGTATCGGGAATAACCACATCATCCTCACGAGCTATCTCCACTGTGTTCCAAAAATCATTCACATTACGATCCCCTCCATCAAGCTCTTCATATTCACTATTGGGGACATTCTTTTTCACTAAATTTACGCAGAGATGAGTAGTCATGAGAAATTGGTTCAATGCAAATAGAGCATTCATGCAATGTTCAGATGTAACCTTTACAGGTGGAATTGGAATTGATGAATGTTCGTTGTTCCATAGAAATCCCAATTCCATGTCGTATTGGGCGGGATCGACATTGAGCATATTCTGTATCTCACTGTACATTTCTGCATACGACGTACTCGATGTTATTAAAATCGGAATTGTGCCATGTATTTCACTTGTCCATTTCCAGACTCATCGACCATTTACATCCTCTTCAAATTCACCAAAGTGAATAACTGGGACTGCAACCGATGCCATATTTGCTGCATCAGACAAAATATTTTGTTAAAAAAAAATTAACGGAAATTTTTCCACCCGGACGCTTTGGCGTGCGGGCCCGGACATGCGAGCATGCGGGCCCGCACGTCCGGGGCCATCACCCCGGACGTCCGGGCGTGCGGATTCTCTGTATATCATAAAATTTGTCTGAAAAATCTCATAGACAGTTGAAATTTTTTGCTCGTTTTTATTAAAAAAAATTATATAGTTAACTCCATTTAAGAACATAAATTTTTCATATACATAGAAAAAAGATTTAAAAATTAATAAAATGTACATTATAATTTAATCGAAAGCCAATTAAAAATACGTAAATATACTTACCGATTTCGCTGATGGCTGTGAATAATATTTACTTGTTGATCGTTTGATAAATTTGTCTGTTTTCAAGTTTGAAACAGATGAAAAATGAAACTGTTTTTATCTGTGTTGAAATAAATCGATAAAGAAAGTGATTTGATTTTAAAATTTTAAGTGGGAAGTGTTCGGCGTTTTTTATAACTTAAAAAAGGGTATTATTGTCTTTAAACAATAACATATAATTGTAATTGTATATTATTTTAAGGGTAATTTTGTCATTCAATCTCAAAACGGCTATTGTGGTAAATGTTTAAAAAAAATGGGCAAAGTGTAAAACGGTAGGCTCGACAAGGGTATTTTAAAAAGTACCCCAAACCCTCCAAACACGCCACCATCATTGTCATCTCTCCATCAAAATTTAATGCTGATAAGAATAGAACCCAGACATGAAGATGAACCAGCGGTTATTGCGGTGATGTATTGTTTCTAACGGATGACGGCGATCGCTTCCTATGGTCGAAAATTTTTCGTGATTTTGGATTTGCATTTTCACTTGAATATCTGTAGACTTACTTTGGCATTGTCTTGTCCACAAAATTTTGGGAGTAGAATGAACTAGAAAATGGGATGAAGATGGTTGTTGGAGACGGTTTTTCTTTATTTGTGTTGAAACAAATCAAGTGTCTTTTCATCTCTGTGTGGTTTCTTTGTTGCCAGCAACTAAAATTAAAAATGATTGTTTTTGTTTTTCTAAAATCTAGTAATCTGAAGTGTGGAAGGCTTACTTTTCTAGAACCAACCGGTTGATTTTTTTTTATTTTTTTTTAAGTTTTTGCTAATCCTCCTTTCCAGTAGCAATATTCTTGTTTAATGGGGCTGGCTTCTTCAATTTTTGGTTGAGAAACTGCCTTCCGAAAATTCCTTTTTGCCGAAAAATTATCTTGTGTAGACCTTCATCTTTGATTCCTGCCTTTTCTCTTTAGGTAGGTAAACTGCCCAGAAAAATATCTTTTCTGGTGACTTTTTGATTGTGGTATAACATGGTTAATTTACCGATTCCCACAGACGGTTCCAATCTGTTGACCCCAAAAAATGAACTCAACAGAATCTCACCACGTTCCCTCCACGTGGACATCACTTGCACACGTAGCATGTCGTTAGGAGGCAAAGGCCGCCGATCAAGAAAAAGGTCTGGCGACCGTTTGCACTCCGACGGTCAAGTCAACGGCCAGACAAAAGATATAAATAGGGTGCAAGAGAGGGGATTTGGTTAGGTTTTTTTAGAACGTCCTTTATTATGAATGAAACTTACATATTTATAGAGAAATGTTGATGTAGATGAGCCAAGTGATTAATGGATCAAGCTTAGACCCATAAGACTTCTTTTATGAGGAGCCTCAGTAGGCACTTTGACTAGCCATTTGGAGAGCCTCAGCTAGCCATTTGAGGAGCCTCGGTTAGGACCTTCAGCTAGCCTTTTGGGAGCCTTTGTTAGGCACTCTTTAGGCACATCGGCTAGGCACTTGAGGAGCCTCGGTTAGGATCTTGAGGAGCCTCGGTTAGGACCTTAAGGAGCCTCGATTTTGTTTGATTTCTTTATATTTTGACATAATAGGGTCTTTATTTGACTCTTTGCTTACATGGTTTGCTATGTGGCTCCTCTTTCTAGAGCCTCAAAAATGAGGAGTAACACATAATGTATTTATCTCCCCTCTCTTGAGTATCGGCTAGAAATTAATCTTATATTTCAATTCTAATATCTCTATTCCAAATTAAAATCAAAGATTTATCAAGTCCATGATTCTTTTATGGAGTAAGCTTCATAAATCCTATACTTTCTCTCGAAACCCATAAAATTTATGTTGTGTCAATCATATGATCACGCCTAAATTCCCCTCTCTCGAGTGTCGGAATTGACTAGCATATATTCATTCAATTAGTGGCCAATTAATTGAAAGAATTAATTTCATGACACAATCAAACATATATGAGAAATCAAATAGACATAAAAATGACAAAATCAAATCATAATATCAAGTTTGGTTACATCAAACCCTAGATATGGAAATTAGTTCATACTTCTAAAAATAACATAATAAAATCTGAATTAAAGAACATGGAGGAGAAAAGAATAAAAAAAACTCTTTTTGCCTCTTGAATTCTCCTCTAATTCTTTGTCGTTTTAGTTCTAGATCAATTTTCCTTTGTGTTGTCTTCTAAGCCGTTGTTCTTCCCTAAAATGAGGTCTTCTCACTTGCATTTATAGTATTTTAGAGTTTTGGGATGAATTAGGGTTGAATTGAGCCAAGAAAAGAATTCAAAAATATTAAAACACAATTCTCACACAGGCGGCGCCTGGCACCCAGATTGGGTGCTCCGGTGCCACCCTTTCTGTTTTGGTTCAGAGACGTGGGCGCCGCGATGCCCATCTTCGGTGGAGACTGCACTGTACATCCTTCAGTATTTTTATCATAACGTTTGCTTCCGATATCCAATTGAGTCGATTCAAATTCTTTGGAAAGATAACTCAAAGGGATACAACTTTGGTTCAGATATCATGTTCCAATTCACTATTTTACTATGTCAAAAGTGAGTCTCAATATGAGACTAAAAATTCGGAGCAAAACTTTTTCGGTTGGAATTTGATGTGTGATCACTCTTTGATTATATTTGATACGTTTGACATCTTTTTTCATCAATTGGCCATTAACACTCTCAAATCTTCATCATGAGGTTCGGTGCAACTTTTTTCTATTTGCATTTTAGTCCCGCACTTTAGATCTCTTACAATTTAGCCAATTTCTCCAATTTTGTCAACTTTTGCTTATTTTCTTCAATCTCATCAACCTACATCACAACATCAAAATCACGTATTAAAATATCAACAATTCATAAGAATTAACCAAACAACAAGTTTAATGGAATTGATATCATGAGTGAAATATCACTCATCACACCAAAAAAAGAAGAAGTGGGAAATTCAACTATTAGATTATGTTAAGCACACATTTTGGAAATAAAAAATAAATTGCATTGCATAGATGGTACACAAAGTCAATAGCTGAGTTTGATATAAGTTATATGAAGTTTGCTACCATCGCCAACCATCATGGAATATGACTAGGATAAGGGAAATGGAGAAAAAATTTATCTAGGTCTAAAATAACATAATGAATGAATGTCGAGGAGCCATGAGTTGGCTGGTGGCAACACTGGGAAGGAATGGTAGACATTTGGTAGATATTAGGGCAGATGATCGGGTTTGTATGTCTAAGAAGTTTAGATGGGGACAAAATTATTGTTGTCGTTGTGTTGACTATGGGTGGTGGTGGACAGGGGCGGATCTAGGATTATTCTTCAGGGGGGACGAGACATAATGACTAAAAAATAATTTTAAACAATAAATATAATATTCAAAATGTAATACCTTTTTTACAATTGTTCCTTATGGCTTCTTATACTTTGAAAACGCCGTATAATAGTTTCATTGATAATTTCATTAAATACATCATTTTTCAACATACACAACTAAACTATCATTCATCCATTGGTCTCTAATCTGATTATGCAGTCGATTCTTCACAATATTCATAGCAGAAAATACTCTAAATATACTCTAAAATTGAGCATCTAAACCAATTTCCTATTAGGGTTTCGTAAAAGGAAAGAGATTCAAGTACAATGCTTTAGCAACAGATGAAGAGCTATTAAATCTGATATTAATACAACAATTTGATAACATATTCCAAAAACGAACATTGATATCTGTTACCAACCACTTTCTCATTTCCTGCCTCACATAATTAGAGTGACTAAGATGATTTCCTTATACCATGTTTAATCATTAAGCATCCTTGAGATACTTTTCGCAATCATAAAGAACAACTACTCACAACATCCACATGTCCTTCCATCAATTACTTCAAATTTAGGAAAGAAAGTCCTTTACATTTAACATTCAATTTTCACGAAAGTTTTGAATTTATTTTTCCCACATAAAACGGCTACGCTACCATTTCACTAGTGCCTCATAACTATCCAAGAACTTATCGAGAATAATTCTTGGAAACGCAAAAATAAACATACAAGTAAAAAAACAAATGCACGTATAGACATCTCTAACCATTTACCTCCACAATGACTTCATCGGCTTCCAGCAATAAGTGTTGTAGTCATTGCGGCACAAACCTTGATACTGGCTGCGAATTCAAGAAAATTACGACGTATTCAAATTAATACATTTTTCAAGTAAATTCATGTTCAACACAACAAATTGTATCTGTGTGTGACTATGACCCTATGTAAAAGAGGGAATTTAGTAATTCACATCAATCTTGGTCCATTCAATGGCGTCTCAACTACCGGTGCCCTCTATCCTTTTCGACTAAGCAAGATGCCACAATTTTGAGACCCCGATTTTCTTGGGCGGGCTAGAATGGTTGAACATTATACTGAACTATAGGAGAAGTATGATGATTTGGTTGGAAAGCATCGAGCAATTATGGAATGGATAGTAGAGGTGAAAAGGGCAGCTAAAAAAGCAGGAGCTAAAGTATTCAAAAAACTTGCACTAGAATGAAGCGAATTGATGCAGCCTGCAGGGGATTTGAATTCGGGGTAAAGAATTGGGGGAAAAGGGAAAGGGAAAGGGAAGGGTGAGTATTGGGCTAAAGGCTATTGTGCTTATTTCAAAAAGCAGGCTTGAGTGGTTGGGTGAGCTTCTTTTTTATTTTTTTCGAATGAAATTTCTTTTTTTTTGGCCCAGTGGGCGCATTGAAGCCAATTTTTTTATTTTTTATTTTTGGCCTAGTGGGGGCAGCCCCCACTGTGCCTTTAATGGGTCCACCTCCGGTGGTGGAGGATTGTGGATATTGTTCTTACTGAGCCCTTAATGGGTCCGCCCCAGATTGTGGAAGATTGAGATGAGTATCCCCTATTGAGATACTTATCACCATTGGACACAACTGGTGGCGTGGGAAATTAATAAAATAATAACGCATGGAACTGGACACAACTGGTGGTGTGGGAAATGAGCTACTCATCACCACGCACTCCTTGTGATATACAATGGGCGCAACGTTACCGTCAACCCTGTAATGCCGGCTTACCAATGGAAAAATATTTAACAAATGAAAAGGTTAAGTTCCATTTACCAAATTACCCCGAGCGTGCGCACGAAAGATTCCGTTAACTGACGTTAAAAACGCTAAGGAGCCTGTGGAATATTCCGTCATCAAACAAGGGTGAGGGTATTATGGACAATTCGTGACGGATCTGCCTTTGATCCGTAGATTTTATCCATATAAATCTCGGACTCAATGAAGAGCAATCTCTAAGCGTGAAATATTTTCTTGTATTCTTGTCGAACAATCCTCGTTATCTTCGTAGAGAAAATGGGCAGAAAATTCTTCGTCGGTGGCAACTGGAAATGCGTAAGCCTCTGATCTTCTATTCTGCTTTTCACAATCTGTGCAGTATATACGAATCGGATTCTTTGATCTATTGATCTGTTTGATTTATGCAAGATATAGTGGATGTATATGGTTATGTATGTATATGTGGGTGTATGCGAGTAGTCCGTGTCTAAAGCTCGTAGAGTAATTTCTTTTAGTTTAATTGCGAGCAAACTTGCATGATTTAGTTGAGGAATTTTATCGCGATTATTTTCTTTGCTTTCTATAGCTAGTTGGATGTGACTATGTGATAGCACTGCTTTATAACATAGATCCAATATTTTTTTGACACGTTGAAATATATTTTCATCAGCTCTCACTATAAAATCACTGATCTAAGCAATTTTATAGATATTTATTCACGTGTAATGTGAAATCCGATTTATCAATGAAGTTGAAATTTTACTGCAGAATGGAACCACTGAAGAGGTGAAGAAGATAGTGGAAACGCTCAATGCTGGTCAAGTTCCATCTCCAGATGTTGTGGGTGAGTGTATTTATGAACTTAAATTTTATGTATCTACGTTTGTATTCTGGAATTCAGTAAAGGAAGGGTAGGAAAGGAAAACTTCGGCATACTGATTTCCTTTCTTTTCTCGTACTAAAATTGAAAAAAAAAAAAAAAAAATACAGATGAAGTTGTGACTGTCTCTTTATGCCTTTATGAATAATAATGAACTAATAGTCTGTATGAGATCTTTGTGTGTTTTGCGATGAACAAATGTTCAAATGATGCTCCAATTGAACTTTAATCTGGTGCATTTGCGTGTGCCTGAGTTTCAGAACCTTTACTCTTGAAATAATTCAGCATTGCTATTCTTTCTCATGAGACCTTTCTGTCTATGGTATTCATTTAGCTCTTGATTAAAAGAACTCGTATTATAATTATATCTTCTTGAGACATTTTTGAGATAACGGGGCCTGATAAATCCATCGTTGTGGCCTGAAAATTTAGCCTTTCATTGAACTTTAGGATGGACATCGTTGTAAATACTGTTAAGACTGACTTTCTTTTTTGTAAAATTGGGGCTCTAGAATTTGACTTGGAGAATAGCACTGTTTCATATTTTTGCTAAAATGCAATTGTATACTCAGAATTCCACATGAACAAATCTATAATTGAATACTCCCCTTGTGTTTTTTGAACGAGAAACAGTCTTTATTTGTGCAAAGGAGATCTTCTTACCATTTGATGTTTTGACCGTTCGCAATTTTTTATTCTTGCAGAGGTTGTAGTCAGTCCTCCGTACGTGTTTCTTCCAGTGGTCAAAAGTTCACTGCGACCTGATTTCCATGTTGCCGCCCAAAATTGTTGGGTAAAGAAAGGGGGTGCTTACACCGGTGAGGTTAGGTATGCCTTCTTATAAACGATGCTTCAAGTCTTTAAGTTGCATAGTCTTAGCAATTAACATATTTAGCATTTAAAAACACTGTGTTCTGATTTGGTAAAGCACAAAGAATTGGATAAACTGTTTATGTTTCATGTTTGGAACTCTGAGAGGCCTCCTTTCCTCATTCTGCAAGGTCTTACAATGTACCTCGTGCTTTGTTGTATAACTTCTTTCGTGCCAGTTCTTCAAATTGTTATTCTGGATGAGGCATCAATGATAGCAGTTGAGTCTAATAATTTTGAATTTTACAAAGTTAAAGTTGATGGCTCTTATTTTGCAGTGCTGAGATGCTCATCAATCTGGACATTCCTTGGGTCATTCTTGGTCACTCTGAGAGGAGGGCTTTGTTAGGAGAATCAAACGAGGTACTTACTGTCGAGTTATAATTCCTTTTCAATATGAAATTCCACATGTTGATTACTAGGATCCGTGCTATATCTATAGTGATTGATTATCTTACCGTGTTTCGATTTCCTTTTCAATATGAAATTCTACATGTTGATTACTGGGATCCTTGTTATCTATATTGATTGATTATCTTACCGTGTTTTGATTTCAGTTCGTTGGAGAGAAAGTTGCATATGCTCTTTCCAAAGGTCTGAAGGTCATTGCTTGTATTGGTGAGACTCTTGAGCAGAGAGAAGCAGGATCAACTGTGGATGTTGTTGCTACACAAACAAAGGCTATTGCTGGTACATACTCATTCTTATGTGTAAAATTCGACTCTTCATAACTATTTACTTGCTAATTTGCACTTCCCACTTTCTCATTGTTACTATCATAAGTTTTTAGCTATCCTGTATTATGTATATGAGATATAACTTTGCCTTACCAGTAACCAGTATTTAATTTTTAGGGTCACTCGGTTTTTCTAAATTCAGATCTTGGCTTTGTTTTCTTTTCATGATGTTTATTGAGATCTTGGTGATTTGATGCCATTGTTAATCGTTCTCTATTCACGGTTTTATAGGCATAGTGGTAATGATAGAACAGTTTCTTCCAATTCACCCTCTCCAGGGCATCCACTCCACCCCCCACCCTGCAAAAAAAGGAAATGTGGATATTAAACAAACCTTGAAATATTTGGATCTTCTTGTATTTTTCTGTATATCGAGTGGAATTTAATGATGTATTCATGTGTATCAAAATATCCATCATGGGCTCTGTTAAAACTTAGTCTTTCGAAAACTGACTTAAAAGTCATTACCTTAAATTTCATTTGTTTCATATTGCAGAACGGATTTCCGATTGGACTAATGTTGTTTTGGCTTATGAACCTGTCTGGGCTATTGGAACGGGGAAGGTTGCAACTCCTGCTCAGGCTCAGGAAGTAAGTTGGGCTTCATTTTGTCCTTTATGTTCATATTACATATATGAAAGTCGCAAAATATCAATATCTCAAATCTACTAAAAGACTATATATTGTGAAGTTTATGTTAATTGATTGTGAAGCTGAAATGTACACTGGTTACCTTGACCCATTTTGCATCCAAGATTATGCTAGTACCATTAGCTGTGTAGCATAGACTATTCAATTAGGGTAGCGTGTCCGTGTCTAACACATGTCAAACACGAGTCGATACCAACGCTTATCAGACACTCTACCGTAATCATTTTTTTTATATTAGAAATATTATATATTGTTAATTCAAAGTTATTAACAAGTAAAAAATAAGTACTCATGTTTAAAAGATTTCAACAAGAAAAATTAATAATAAGTATAAAACTAAATTTATACTATATTAATGAAGAATTTTTAAGAATTTAATCAATGTGTCGATGACGTGTCATGTTTGTACTTTTTTTAAAAAAATCGCGTGTCGGCGTATCCGAAACGTCATTTCTTTTTTCTATTGTGGGATAAACTTACATTTGCATCCATGTTGATCTAGAGACTAGAGTTATCTCTCTCTCTCTCTCTCTCTCTAATACACACACACACACGGCATACTATTGGCAATCACCAGTGCAAATTCTGATAATAACATGATGCTATTTAAAGCTTCATGTTGCTACAAGTCTAACTACGAGGATACCTTTCTGATCATAGGTACATGCTGAACTGAGGAAATGGCTTCATGCGAATGTTAGCCCTGAAGTTGCTGCATCAACCAGGATTATCTATGGAGGTAATGTGTCATTTATGTCTCTGGCTAGCTTTATTAGTTTTCATATGGAACTCTACTATAACTTTATCAAAAATTTAATTAACATCTCTATAGAATGGTTTCATTTCATGAGTAGAAGCCAACCTTCTGTCTCTGATCCGCAGTCTAAAATTGCATGATAACCCACTTTTAAGGTGCATGAACTGTTCTGATGCCTTGTACTCTTTGAAAGATTGCCCCAGTTAGATTGTACAATAAACGTGTCTTTTCCTTATTTGTTCTACTTATTTTACAGCTTGCTTTAAATAAATTGCCGATGCAGGTTCCGTGAGTGGTGCCAACTGCAAGGAATTAGCTGCAAATCCTGATGTTGATGGCTTTTTAGTTGGTGGTGCTTCCCTCAAGGTAATGACGGCTACTTTTCCTCTCGGGTTTTGGCATGTCGGCTTACAATCTAACTAAAGATTAGAGGATGATGATTGTTAGCAATTGAAAACTTATATACCAAAGATGATGTTAACTGTTTCTAACTTCTTTCTGCAGCCTGAATTCATCGATATTATCAAGTCCGCCGAGGTGAAGAAAAGTGCTTGAGTTCAGTATCACTCTTGGGTGGTGAATTTTTGAGGCTTTTGCTAGTGGAGTTATAATAACCATTATCCGGGCTCTACCTGGATTAAGCTGTGCATTTATACTTTCGACTGCACCGAAGTTGCCTTTGTTGTTTAAATAAACATATGCCAAATCGAATTTTACTCATAAACTGTGACTATTTTCTTGATAAAGCAAAACCATAAATGTCTATTTGGAATTTCGCTTAGATGTGTCTTAAGGATTATTCTTCTTGAACAGGGCCACCTCAGTCCTGTTCAAACAGGGGCGCCACTGTCCCCACAGACCCCATGGCGCCCCTGTTTGAACAGGGGCCGAGGTGGCCCAAGTAGCATGACTCGTGTCTTAAACTGTTTGATAGAAAGATTTGTCTGCACTGGTATTGGGTGTTTTGAAAAGTAGATATAAATAAACACAAAAACAAGGCAGTCTTTCCAGACATGAAGTTTCAGGTTTTTATTTATTGAGCCCGAACACCTGCAGTTAAGGAAGTCCTCCTAGGTTCCTTGTAATGTACCTACAATTCGTAGTTTCCTTCTAATTTTCTAACTTCTAAGATCCATGATCGCATGATTCGATTCAGAACCAATCCTAGGAGGTCTCGTGCCAGTCACAATCCTTCTAGAAATTAATGTTTAGGACTTTCAGTTGTCAAAGAAGATAAATTCAAAGGAAGAACAAGGAAGGGTTTATTTTTATTCATTTTTTCCTCGTCTTAACAATGTATAATATGTTAAACTAAGTGGGCCAATTGATGCAAAAAGTCTTCAATCACATGCCAATTTGGATTATGTGGTTGGGAACTTTCACCCTTGATATCTTTAATTCAAGGGATATGTTTCTAGAGAGGTGCATTAAATCCGATGAAAGCAAATTTACACCAACTCTTATCGAACATTCATTTTTATAAGTACATATTTTTCAAAAGAAATAATTTTTCTTACGTTTTTAAAAAAATCATTCCAACGCAATCAAATCGTCTAACCCATCGTGGCCTGCATGTGGCACGTCGTTTGCAGCTCAAGTAGTTCTCAGAGCCAGGGCCGATTTAGGCGTGAAACTGGGAGATCTATGTTCATCCCTCATCGATAAATAGACCTATTTTCCAAATTATCTTGCCCACATAGTTCCATCCAAATAATGTCATGCTTCACCTTTTTATGTTACTATGGATCTGTTCGGTATAGTTTAAAATCCAATTAAAATTGAAAATATAATCGTTATTGGGTCCCACTCCTCAAATAAAAGTCAACAATAATGGCTAATTTTTCAATTTTAATCCGATTTTAATCCCTACCGAACACGTCCATATATGTTGTGATTCATTGAACGAAGATAATAATTAAATATAATAGCTGCATGTGAAAGCCCAAATTCTTCCCCCCTAGTGAGTCAAGTTCGTGTTCTGACTTTTGAACTTTCTAATCCGTTAGAAGATGTGGTCACTCCCAAATTAAAAATATCATTGCCACGCTGTTTGAAGGACTGAGTAACGAACGAATATTATTCAGCGAAGAGTCAAATTAACACCAAACAGATAGTGGCGTTTTGATGATTATAGAGCCTTCTTCATGAATCAAAGCCTAATTTGGGTAGAAAGTCTTCTTTTCTGGTTTTTCACATATTGATGACCCTTTTTTTTTCCTTGCCTCTCTTTTATTGGTACTTGTTTGTTCATTTAGGGCCCGTTTGATTGTAAGAATGAAATTTGGGTGGAAAAAAAATGAATTTCAGGAAATTGAACTGTCTAAAAATTGTTTTATTGAGAATTGTCAATTAATTGTATTTGATTAGTATAATTTTCCACTTGAAAAATGTTGAAATTTTGGATCTTTTGGTGTTCATTTGATTTTGCTTTTCATGGAAATTATCCATTAAAAGGAAAAAAAAAATTTACAATTAGGAATAAAATTTGTTTCCATTGCAAAAAAAAAAAAAAAAAATTGGAAAACCATTTTCCCACCAAAGTGGTGGAAAAACCAATTAAATGAAAACAAGAAAGGGTCACGTGGGAGGTTGGGTGGAAAACCTTTTGGCAAGAAAATTTTGCTTATCAAACAAGCAAAAATGTGAAAAATGAAAAATCATTCCTAATTTATGGAAAATAATTACTATCAAACATAGCCTTATTTTAGCAATATTCATTTTAATTATTCGAAACATTCGATAGAACTGAATTTGTTATAAGTCTCTTTAACTCTTACGGTATGTTCGATAGAGATTAAAATTCAATTAAAATTGAAAATATAACAGTTATTGGGTCTCACTCATCTAATAAAAGTCAATAATAACGACTAATTTTTCAATTATAATTCGATTTTAATCTCTACCAAACACCCTCTTAATTTTGTTGAGATAGCATATCAATCATGTCGTGATAATTGTTCTGACAAATGTTAAACACGATAGCAAACAAATAATTCACACATCTCTACTCTTAAATAATTGTCACTTCCTACCCAATTCAATATATTACGTGCTTTTGTTCAATAAAAAAAAGTTTAGCAAACTTTTATCAATATTTCAACTGGTTAAAAATTTTAATCGCATATTTCAGGAGGTCTACAAGTTTCATCAATTTTTCAACAACAAATTTCATCAACTTTTTATTAAAATGTGTTGTAACTTTGACGATAAAAAAAAAAAAAAAAAAAAACTTGGCCACGATGACATGGTATGCTGAATCGAATGGACACAAACGAGCGTGACCCTTTTTTTGTGTAGTATTTACATATAATAAAAAGTTAAGTTTGATAATATGACAGCGAATAATAATGAAAATGGAAAAAAAAAAAAATTAAACAGTCAATTGTTGAAGTGGACAGCACCAAAGTTTGTCTCATATTTATAGCAAACGAACACTCTAGTTAGGGACACGAATGCACAAATTCAACTTAGTGCAATACAAAAGTGCACTTATAGAAGCAAACAAAGGTGCAAAAGGAATGGTTGTTTTTTCTCTTTAGTGATGCCTTTGTCAATGGACCCTCCAATATTGTAAACATCAAAACCTTACACTCCACCTTTAACCTTTCCTAAACTTTCGATTCTTATCTATCTATAAGAAATTTTTAAAATAATAATTAAATATTATTCTTGATATGTTTTTTTATGAATCCATATGTGTATGTGTCAAAATATTTATATGTAACAAATAATAAGAAAATATTTCCTCTCAATATAGCATTTCTTTAGACAAAAGTAACCGTTCAGATTTTCTTGACCCCTAATCATGAAAATTAGGCAACTCTTTTAGGGAAGGAGAAGGACTAGATTTTTACAAACCAAAATATCAATACAGTACCTGTTTGATTCTCATTTTTTTCAAAATACGTTTTTTCCTCACTTCTTTTCAACCATACATTTTTCAATTAAATATGAGAAAATCCATTTATACAGAAGAATGAGCTCACATAATTTTTACACCCTCTCACAGGAGGGGTGGGTCCTGCGCAATAAAAAGGTAAAAAAACTACCCACCCACCCACCCCTTTGAGTGTCTGTAAGTGTTTTGTTTCTGTACATGTAGGGTCCGTTTGATAAGGGTGGAATTCCATGGAAAATGGAATTGATTTTCCATTTTCCAACTTTGTTGGTGTTTGATATGCTTTATTTTCTTGGCAAAACGTTTTCCACCCTTTTCTAGGTACAATCCTTTTATGCACAAAAGTTTGATTTTGTTTTCCCACCTATTTGGTGGGAAAACATTTTCCACCTTTTTTTTTCTTTTTTGGCAATGAGAACAAATTCTAGATACAATGGTAAAAAAAAATTTCACTTTTATTGACAACTTCCATACAAAACAAAGTCAAACGAATGATATTCGGTATGGTAAAAAAAAAATTCAAATTTTTTTTTTCAAATTTTTTCTTTTACAATTGGAACAAATTTTAGACCTATTGGTAGAAATAATTATCACTTTAATGGACAATTTTTATGTAAAACAAAGTCAAACGAACACCAACTTTAAAAAAATTTCAGGTGGAAAATTATACCAATCAAACACACTTATTTAACAATTCCCTGGAAAACAAGTTCTAGGCAATATTTTCTCTGGAATTCATTTTCTTTCCACCCATTTTCCACCCTTGCAATCAAACGGACCCGTAGCGTATTTGATAAAATAGAACGTGTTATACGTATAATATTGGTTGACAACATCTTATTTGGTATCATCATATTCATTCGTTTTTAAAAAATTATTTTCTACATCACATGCTAGGATTTTGACACGACATGGTTGTCAATCATTGTTTGTTGTCAACCAATATTGTACACTTAAATTTATTCGATAAAATAATATCATACGCAAGTCCAAGATTTTTCTTTATTTTTTAACCATATATTCTCTATCAATCAACTATTTCGAAATATATTATTAACCTTTTAATTGGGGGGTTGAAACAAACTCTATAAATTATATTATATCCGTCTTATAAAGATAAGTTTGCTTCTATTTCTGTCTCAAATTATATGTCACTGTCATTATTGAGAGTACAGTTGATTTATTAATTTTTTAATATACCATTATTTAATGTATCTTATTATCAACATATATGACTTACTTCTACTTAAATCATTATTCAATATAAGGGTATATTAAAAAAAATGTAAGTACATTTATTGCTCTAACTAGCCTCTGTTTGGGCTCCATTTTTTCGAAAATATATTTTTCTGAAACTCATTTTCAATCACGCATTCTCCAATAAAATAATTTTATATGTAAATTCAAAATTTTTCTTTACTCTTTAATCATACATTCTCCAAAAAATCAATTCCAAATTTCATTCTCTCTAAAAAGTTCAATTTTTTAATGGAGATCAAAAAGGGACTAAATCAATTATATATATATATATATATATATATATTTATTTATTTATTTATTTTATTTTATTTTAAAAAAAAAAATTGGTTAAAAATGGAAGTCTATTTTTACGGAATTGAGGAGTGATTATGTCGACAAAACTAACGTCACGCTTTTAACTAAAAGCGTGTGAAAATGGAAAAAAGCGCCACATTTCTTGACTAATACGCCAAAATTCCGTACATATAATTTCTTGAAAGGAGCCATTGCTTGGCTGTAATTGTAATTAGTAAAAGATGTCATTAATACCCATAGCTTAATTAATTAATTATTATCATCAAACTCAACAAATCGGCATTATAATAATCATTAAGCCAACTTGTCCGCACTCTTCCACTAATTTTATAAGTATTCGTCCACAAAAATAGACTTATTTCTTTTTTTTTAACACAAATTTTGGTGGGGGTGGTTCTGATGGCGACGGTGACGGTGGTGTTGTTTGATGGAGTGATGAGGTGATGATCACAGATTTTGGTGGTGGTCACAAATTATTTGGTCGTTTGTGACCATTAAATTTGTTAATCTATGATCGATAAACAATATGTGACCAATGAAAAATATAAATTGTGATCAAGAAATAATGTTTGACCTAAAAAATTGTTAATTTGTGACTGACAATTTGACTATTTGTGATTATCTACTAAGTTGTGACTTATAATATTTGTGATTTATGATCGATAAATAAGTTGTGATGTATAAATTTTTTTCTTTGTGATCGATGAACAAATTGTGACTTGTAAAATTTTTGAATTGTGATCGTAAAATAATTTGTAACTTATAAAATTTCTAAATTGTGACGTATAAAATTTTTGATTTGTGACCGTAAAATAATTTGTGACTTATAAAATTTTTAATTTGCGACCAATGAACAAATTGTGACAAATAAAATTTTGGAATTGTGATCATAAAATAATTTGTGACATTTCAATTTTTTATTTGTGACCGATGAATAAATTGTGACATATAAAATTTTTGAGTTGTGATCGTAAAATAATTAGTGACATGTAAAATTACTTATTTTTAAATTTTATCTCTTAAATTTGAAGTGAGTGAAATTGAACCTCTTAGTTATGAAATTTTTCTAGCTCTGCATGTGTGTTACATTTCTACACACGAGACGAGACACGTCAATTGACAATTAGCTAAATAAAAAGTTCAGTATGCATCACCTTTTCCACATGCCTTTTTAGAGCCAGTTAGGTCATGCCATTAGGCGCCTCCTTTTGGGACAATTGTTACATCATCTCTTCGCTGTAATGCACATTCCAGACGGTTAGCGTCTTCTGCAAGCTTCTCATTGGCCCATGTTATCAAGTGATTAACGTGGTTACTCTACAAAGCAAGCAACGAGCCCTATGAGATCCAAAATTTCTAACTTATATTTAGCTCAAGTTTGGTACACATTAAAATTTTTATTTTTATTCTTCTACTCATTTTTAACCACACATTTTTTAATAAAATAATATTTTCAATCACATCAATAATTTTTCCTTCTTTTTCAACCACACATTCTCCATCAAACTACTATTCCAAAATACATTATTCCTAAATAATGTGTTCAAACACACCCTTAGGGTATGGAGGCCAATACATACGACAATTATGAATTGACGCAATTAGGTTTCGTTTGATAGCACACATTTTTCTTTCCATTTTTCAATTTTTGTAGTGTTTGATAGACAATATTTTCTCGGAAAAATGTTTTTCAACTTTCCAAATTTTCTACCTTTTTGAAGAAAAAAATTCTTGATGTTTTGGTTGATAAATATTTTCCAATTTTTTTTTTTTTTTACAATTGGAAAAAATTCTAGACACAATGATAATTTTTTTTTACTTTTATTGACAAGTTTCATGGAAAACAAAATCAAACGAATTATATTCAATATAGTTTTTGTTTTTGGCAATTGGAATAAATTTTAGACCCAATGGTAGAAAATATTATCAATTTAATGGATAATTTCCATAAAAAAAAATGAAACCAAACGGACACCAAACTTTTAACATTTTCCATGAGAAATTATATCAATCAAACACAATTAATTACAATTCTCAGTAAAACAAATTCTAAACAAATCAATTCCCAGTAGAACATTTTTTTCCACCCATTTTTCATATTTACAATCAAACGGACTTTTATACTTGACAAGTGACTCTTTAGGATGAGATCATATATCAACATTTAGATGACTGTCTCCCACGCATAAGTACTTGATTCCCTCTCTCATTCAAAGATAATGTTAATATTAATCGTGAATTGCAATCTTGGTAATTCTATTTTCAACCCGTCACCCATATTTTCGTCCATTGTGTTTCTTCGACACTCAAATATATCATTTTCTATTTGACATAAACGTCGGAGTACATGAGACCACCACACCCTATCATAGCTATGGTTTCATTCAATCCAACACGGTGTAAAGTATGCACATAATACACACATAAATAAAAGAGAAATTAAAATCCGTTGATAGCTGACCCGCATCATTTGGAGGTCCACGATATGTCTACGCCCCGTTAGGCTATTATTATTTGAAATTATAATTTTTGGAATAATATCTTTTTATAAAAAGTATTATTGAAAAAGAAGAAGAAATTTTGAATTTACGTATAATATTATTTTATTAGGGAATGCGTAGTTAATAAAAAGAGAAAAATAAATAAATTATTACTCCATCCGTCCGAATTATATAGGCTTGTTTCGTTTTCACGCGGATTAAGGAAACTTCTTTAATATCATTGAAAAACTAATTTTTCTCAAGATTTTTCCTAATTTACCCCCTATTTAATTTTCAGTACCTAAAACTAAATTAGTGTTGAAATTAATAAAGAATTTGAGAAAGAAGAATAAATGAGTGTTGTTCCATATTTCCAAGAAGTGGGAAATATGTGTATTTGGACGATTTCAAGAAACTGGCATTTAAGTGGAGAAAATTTAATAATTGCATATTGATAAAGGAATCTAACAAAATATTCTACATTAAAAAACATGCATATATATTTGGGACATGAAAAAAAAGAAACCCAAGTTATATAATTGGGAGGGATGAAGTATTTTAATAAGACCAAACGTGGCTAAATAATTGTATTTGAGCCTCATTCATTAATTAATACCCGTCTTTTGACTACGACAGCGAACCTCCGTACATATTTTCTGAAAGAAGCCTTGCTTGGCTGAAGAGATGTGCCACCTTCATAATACCAATGACTTTAAGCTTAATTAATAATGATTAATTATCAGACACCCGGCATTAAAATAATTATTAAGCAACATAAATGCGTAATTAAGTTATCAACACGATACTAATCTAATCAATAGTAATCAGAATATTCAGAACTAACAGCTTGATCCATTGACTAGCGTTCATACTGATCCAATGGCCATATTTGCCTTTCTTGTGGAAGGTTCTAAATACAAATAAGAGATAAGACAGGCCTGTCACGGTCCTCCCTCCCTCCATTTACTACACCCACCACCCATCCCATCTCTCCCCCAACATGAATTATGCGTATGTATATATGTGTATGTAAACAAGTTGCAGAAATCATAGACTGGCTAGTAGGAGGAATAAACAAGAAAAGAGTCAGCCCTTCTTATAGCTTCTCTTGAAGCCTACAAGGGACACCAAGAATCAACGTATTATCATAAATCTTCTTATTATAAACAATTTTTTTTTGTGTTCACACTTTTGGGTTTCAACTGGTTTGGCAGTAGTTGAATTTTGGACAGTCATCAAAAGATTTTTGGGTGTTGAGCAATTGAATTCTCAGTCTTCTTTTATTGTTGAAGAACAATAGACGGGTTTGCTCAGATAAATACTTTGGTGGGTTCAATAAATGGGTTCTTGTTGCAGTGTTAGAATAAGAGCAGATAGCCCTCGTCATAATGGTTAGTATAATCGAACTGTTTAATTTTCTTTGATCGGATTCTGTTTTTCTTGAATCAGAAGCATTCATACCTAAAAATTGCTGTTTTGATTTGGTTAAAACTGATTTTGTTTATGATTTGTGTTACCCTAAATTTGTGTCGGTTTAGAGATTATATTTGGATTATGTGATTTTTGTCTATGATCTAATGGACAACATAGTAATGATACATTTGGTGTGTATTAGGATTTTTGTCACAAGTTAACTGGGGCTTAGAACGGGCGACGAAAAAAAATGGGTGGATTTAATTAGAATACCAAATCTTAATTTGAGATTTGCCTTTTCGATTCACCATCATTAGGCATTTAATGGAGTTTTTGATATCTGAAATGATTGTATTTGCAGGATCAAATTCAAGATATGCCAGCGTTGATGTGAAAGACATAAGTAGCACTTCATCGAATGCAATTCCATTGACCCCTCGAAGTGGGGGTGAAATTTTGGAATCCTTGAATTTGAAGAGTTTTGAATTTATTGATCTGAGAACAGCCACGCGGAACTTCCGTCCAGACAGTGTATTGGGTGAAGGTGGTTTTGGGTGTGTTTTTAAGGGATGGATTGATGAGCATACATTTAAAGCTGCTAAACCTGGGACTGGAATAGTTATTGCTGTCAAAAGATTGAACCAAGAAGGCCTTCAAGGTCACAAGGAGTGGCTGGTGAGTCTGACCTTTCCGGGTTCGAGTGGTTCAATTTTTTTATTTTGTTCATAGAATAGTTTTCGAGAATTTAGTTATCTTAGAGAGTTTGTAGTAGATGTAACAATGAACTGAACAAAATGGAGAAAAAGGATTCATAAGGCTGGACCCCAAATTTCTTGTCAATTAGGCTCACAGCATGTTAGGCTGTGCTTAGAAGTTACTTTTAATCACAACCAGACATGCTCTAGTTTGTTGTTGCTTGTGTTTGTCAAATATTATCGACTATAGACCCGTTCTTTATCATTTAAGCTGTCGAAGATGCTCAAATTTGATGGAATTCAAACCAAAATCCAGATATGCTGATTCATTTATCTTTTATTTGGATTCAGACGGAAATCAACTATCTGGGGCAGTTATACCATCCTAATCTAGTAAAGTTAATTGGTTATTGCTTAGAGGATGAACGCAGGCTTCTCGTTTACGAGTTCATGCCTCGTGGCAGCTTGGAAAATCATCTATTCAGGAGTGAGTTATTGATCTTATCTGTGGAGTTCATCATTTTTACCAAAAGGAACTTCAATTTGTCACCGACTTCGCTTCATAAATGTATTTTGAACAGGATCATCTTACTTTCAACCGTTATCTTGGAACCTACGTATGAAGGTTGCTCTAGGTGCAGCGAAGGGGCTTGCGTATCTTCACAGCCCTGAAGCTAAAGTTATATATCGTGATTTCAAATCCTCCAATATCTTGCTCGATAAGGTACATGGAACAATAAGAAATCAATTGTCAAAAGTTTATACCATTTGATTGTATGACAGTTTCTATGTTGGGTGTCTTACAAACTTTAACCGATGGATTTGACAGAACTACAATGCGAAGCTATCTGATTTTGGGTTGGCCAAGGACGGACCAATGGATGGTAAAAGCTATGTATCTACAAGAGTAATGGGTACCTATGGCTATGCAGCTCCAGAGTATATGGCCACAGGTATTACACTCTTCACTAATTTTCCTTCTGTAATGCTCTTTCCAATCATTTTAGGTGGATATTGATTGAATTTCGACATGTGTGCTGAACAAGATCAGATTAGACCCTAATTCACCAAAAATGTTGTCATATGAAGTGTAATTACAGTTGACATGAATATATGGTATAAGGTCGAGTCTGTTCAACTTCAACTTCAACTGCAACTTCTCGTCAATTGTTAAGTTAAAAAATTTTTTGTTCATTCCTTCTGATCCTCGGTTCATTTGTTTTGAAGGCCATTTAACTGCCAGAAGCGATGTATACAGTTTTGGGGTTGTTCTTCTTGAGATGCTAACTGGGCGTCGTGTAATAGACAAAAATCGCCCTCATGGAGAACAAAATCTTATCGAATGGGCACGCCCTTATCTGGCCAGCAAACGCAGAATATTTCGAGTTATGGATACCCGTATAGAAGGCCAATACTCACCAACAGGAGCATTGAAGGCAGCTACTCTTGCCGTCAAATGCCTAGCAATAGAACCCAAATACAGGCCGAACATGGAAGAGGTTGTAAAAGCATTGGAGCAACTCCAGGACACGGGGAGTGTCAAAACCGAGGTTGTCCAAAAACATCGTCGGACTTGCACCAAAGATTCGAGTCGTATGGCTGCTTCTTATCCAAGACCATCTGCGACCTCTGTTGTTGCTTGAACGGGAAAGGAAGAATTCGAATGGCACATAATTCATGAGTTTAGAAGACAAACAAAATGCATAGGTGGTGCGAGGAGATCCTAAATTTCTTCGCGGAGTTTATTTACTTGCACCATCACTTTGTGAAGTTCTGTATGGATAATAATTGTGTTCTGTAAGTTTTGTAATTAGATATTGATACTGTAATTCCATTAAAAACAGTTAACCATATTGTTTTTCTTCATACATTTTTTATCCCTTTCAATTTAAAAAAATGACGTAATATCAGTACAAGAAGTTAACACATGAAGCGACAAACAGAAACTGACATGGTTGGTTCTTCTGATTGTAGCAAAATTAAAAGGTTGGTGTCTCCTATCAAAAATTGATTATGCCCCGATTAGGGGAACATGCTTGTTACATTTCGAATAGGTTCGGAACTCGCCTAAGTGTAATGAAATGGACATGTTCCCGTTAAATAACAAAAATGATGTTAGGAGTGCAAATGGATCGAGGCCATTCTATGAATTTAATGCATTTTACTTTGCAAATGAAATCTAGTTATCGACCATCACAAAATCGATATTTTATTACAACAATAGTAACTAGATCATTGATGAAATCTGCACTTAAAGAGTGACGTAGTCTCAGCTGAGCTGACAGCCGCAGTGTGAGGGTTTGATTCCTCTCAGTTTGGAATTAGACTCTTTGTGAGTACTAGTATGACAGCTCTTGTACCCTAACCTGCAGATGCATATCCCGCGATTTACCTCCTCCACAACGCTCTAGGGGCGGGGCGTTGGGGCCCTCAAGGTTAGGGTTCAACCTTTAGTTACGCATACATGAATTTTTTTTCCCTTTTTAAAATAAAATATTAATTTTAACTATACCTGTTTTTCTAGGGGGAACGATACATAAATCCTACTTATTAAAATTACATTTCAAAACTAACAAACTTGTTAAATTATTTCAAAATTCAGGTGTTAATTCCAATTAAATATATATATTATATAATTAATTATCCATATCTCACCCCACACGTCCACCCCACCCCGACCCGACCCACCCACCCACAATTTTTTTTTTTAGAAATTCAAATCTGAACCCCACCCAACCCACAAATTTTTTTTTTTTAGAAATTCAAATCTGAAATTCACCCCCGAACCCCCCCTCCCCCAAGATTTCCAGAAATTCAAATATGAAAATCACCCCACCTCCATAGACCTATCTCACCTTACCTTCCAAAAAATTTCCAAATATTAAAAATTGGAAACCACACACCCAATACAGAATTTGTCACAATCAGTCACAACATGTCACAATTAACACAAAATTAGTCACAATTGGTCACAATTAAGCACGAAGACACGCCTGTGTCTCCGTGTCTCTGTACGGCAAGAAGACACAGGTCGTGTCTCCGTTAACAACCAGTCACAATCGATCACAAGTGGCACATAATTGGTCACAAACCAGTCACAATCGATCACAATTAAGCATGGAGACACAGCCTCCGTGTGACATGGAGACAGGTGTCTCTGTGCGACATGAGTCGTGTCTCTGTCAACAACCAGTCACAATAAACACAAAAATCAGGAAGACCAACTTCGATCAAATATAGACAAAATGTGGTAGAATACAATTACGGATTATGCTACGAAGTATTGCAATAACTCAACACATTGAAGCCGAAATATTATAACTACAATTACAAACAAAGTATTCCAATAACTCAACACTATTGAAGTCAAAGAAGACTGAATACATTTGATTCATTCAAAAAGTTACAACAACAGTATAACACTAGAAAGTAACTACTATTATTTTATCAAAATACAAAAAAGAAGAAAAATTACGTCAGCGGCAATAAGAAGTTCCAATTTCTGTCCAGTGGAAATCTCATTGCACAATTCATCTTTGAGAGTAGCACAACAGAGCTTGGGAAGGTAGAGTCGTCCTTTGCATTTGCTGGTGATGATAGTGTAGTTCTGGAACTCAAAGTTAACTAGGCAAGCGCCTAGGATGCTACGGGCATCTGCTTTTTTTTTTTCTGGAAAAAACATCAATTTACTTCATTCCACAAAACTCTAGTAAATATTGATTTATACCGATGACAAAGTAAAATTGCAATGGAGAATTCAATAAAAACGGTGCCAAGAAACCATAAACCCTAAAAAGTTATAATTGAAATTACTAATTAAAATACAGTAATCATAGACTTAATTTCAGTTTCCATCAGAACCACTTACACTTCAGTAGCCACGGTCACCACCACCATATCCACCCAACCACCGCCGCGAGATTGAGCCTCGTTTACGGTGATGTTACGGCCATCGAGGTCCTGGCCATTCATCCTCTCTATCACATCTCTCATTGAATAAATTTAAACCAAAAACTCTAAAGACAAAAATCCCCAACTTGAATATCACGATCGGCGAGGGAATGGGAGCAACAGAAGCCATATGAGTAGTCAACTGTGAATTCGCAAAAGGCAATGAATGCAGAGCATTGAATGGCGTGGGCTGAGCTTGTGAGGCGACACCAAATGGCGTCAAAAAGCCAAAATAGCTACTGGATTGAGGCTGTGGGGTTTGATATAGTGAAGGAGTCTACTGCTGCTGTTGAGGTTGGGCTTGCTGGGAGAATGGAGTGGAAAAGAGTGAAGTGCCGAACCCCGAGCCGAATGATGGAGTGGAAGGCGTGCCGAAAGCTGGAGTGGAGGAAGGAGTTCCGAACCTGAGGTGGAGGAAAGCGTTTCGAACGCAGGTGTAGAAGAGAGAGCGCCGATGGCTATGGCGAAGGACGACTGAGCTCCATTTTGAGAATTGCACAGTAGAGGGAGGGCGGAACTAAAGACGTCTTTTAAAGCATTGCTCCTAGGGAGAAAGAGTTGAGGCTGGGTTTGGGATTAATCGGGGTGGAGGTTATTAGGCATTAAATTTTTATTAATTAAATTGATAATCTTATTTACCACCTGATTTTTGAATTGTAAACTTTATCTCCTTATTTTTGAATTTTAATCTTGACAAAAAAGATTTTAGGTAATTTTCTCTTTTCTAGAGACAAATTCTACCCAATAGTACAGGCTACATGGCCCAATTTCCTACAGATCAAACTGTGAGCGGACCACTTCCCCACCAACTGGCCAGAATGCACTACGAAATGGTTCTTGCGGGTTCAATTTAAAGGCCCAATTACTCGAAGGCCCATTTTTCCTCCATGGGTGCGACCATCTTCCCGCACCTTCCCGCATCTTCCCGTACACGGAGAAAGGGGCCAAGGGATGGTGGGTCGAAGGATCATGTCACTGCTGAAGAGCAAAGCCGCCGCCACCCCACCTTCACTACCAGCACAAGCCAAAGCGGCAGAAGGAGGGAAAACAAAATCATGGGGTTTTAAAGTGGTTTCAGGGGCATTAATTTGTTTGACAGGAGGCGTCGCTTTAAGTGCTCTTGATGATCTCGCCATTTACCATGGCTGTAGCAGGTTACGCTCTTTATGAAATAGAGTATTTCTTAATCAACATCTCTTTCTATTTCATTTTTTTCCTCTCTAGATTCGGTTCAGGTTTTGTCCGCATTTTTCGTTATAAGGGAAAAGTAAAAATTAGCATAGGAAGATTTTATTCGGTTGTCTGATTAGTTATTGATTTAACGTTTATATAACTGAGATTTTGGGATGTTTTGTTATTTCTTTTTTATATATTTTCCATCGAAATTTATAGCCGAGCAATCGATAATTGTGATTAAAAAAATTGAGGATATTTTGAAGAATGAAGTAACAAGTGTAAGTGAAATTAGACTTTTAAATCAACTCAGTATTTTGAAGTTGCTTTTTAATAAAAAATAGGTATATTTTGAAGAATGAAGCAACACGCGTAAATTGAATTAACATGACTATTACACTTATCAATCAACTCTGTATTTTGAAGTGTCGTTATTAGATTAGATGGATTAGAACACTGAACACTACAACTCTTGTTCTGCTATATTAAGCATCAGCATAGATTGGAAGTACATTACCATAATGCGACCAATGCCCTTCTTTTGTTGTAGTGATGAAATGTATGTTTCGTAATTCTATTATTTTTAGTTCTAACAATCATTTTGCGAGCTGACATGTATACACATTACTTTGAAAGAAATTTCAAAATGAAACGAAGGCATAGGAAGTCTATGCACTTTTCTAAAGAAGAGATTCTTCCTTGAATAGTTAGGTTTTTACCAGCTAATTTGTGCATTTTCTTTGGATTTAAGTGTGAGAAGAGCAGTTAGATTAGTAACAGAGTTAAAGGATCACATCTCTCTTGTTTGGTAAGGAACAGCAAGAGGAAGTGAAGACAACTAAATATGAGCCCTCCTTACTAAATTGCAAAATCCATATCAAATGTAAGGTTACTTATAAGTAACTTTTTGTCTCCAAACATGTTAGAGAACTTACCTTTTTTGTTACTCACTCTTTTTTAAAGTGACACTTACTTTACTGAAATAAGTAATTTACTTATTTCCAAATAATCTTAGCCTAAGTGCTCATAGTTGGATGGAAAAACTTCAGGGAAATGATACATACATCCTTTCCATTTTTGTATTTCGATTTACATCAACATGATTTAGAGGTAAAATGCATATATGACACATGAAATTGAATACCTCTTCTCACGTGCTCCTTATGTTACAAAACAGTTTGAATCATTTTTCGTTTACTTCTCTTGTTATTATATCCAAAGACCTGAAGACGGGAATGTACTTCCTTCAAGAAGAAATTTATTAATGTTTGTCTTGAATGGAAGGCAAGGGACAGGAATGAAGAGTTTACATGTTTTGCCTGTGATAAGTAGAGGGACAAAATGAACTCTCAGTATGTTCTATTGTCCCTTAGTCTTATAGTCCATTAGTTCCCTTCCATTTCTCTCATTTCTTATTTTTCCCTTTCCTTTCTTTTCCTTTTCCTCAAAACAAATAGAGCCTTAGGAAAAATCTTTAGTTTATTTGTTCATCCCACGCCTTTCCATGAATAATGCTGAAAGCAAATCTGCTATGGAAGCACTTAAATTTCTAAATAGAATGGTTGTACAATTGCTATTAACTTGGTGATCTTCGGGAAAACGAGCTCATAGTCAGTTAGAAACTCTTTTTTATAGTACATAGGGGGATTCAATCTAGGGTGTGCATGGAGTGGCTGACTAGATATGAAGACAAGCTTTAAAAATATTTGCACCCAGTGACTAGATATAACCATAAACCTAAACTTTTTGACATTATTTACACTTGTAAGCTTGATTGGTGAATAGCAAGGAAACATGCATGTTAACCCTGATAAGCTATTATGAACTATTTTCTTTGAACCCCCCCCCCCCCCCCCCAACACACACACAGACACCACACACACGTCAGTAAGCAGATAATGAAGTCTTTCTAGAAGATCAAATCAATTTGCACTGAAGCTCTATTTTTCCAGTGAAAAAAACAAATGAACTTTACCACGTTTTGTTAATTTCCATGAGTAGAACTAGAATCTATCAAACTCCTGGGAAGGTACGGGGCTTTTACAGACAAATATGTTTGGTCGTTTTGGTTTGTTTGTTTATTTTGCAATGTATGACATGCCATCAATCAAACGATTCATTGCTGTTGTATTGAGCATTGTCATGTATCATGTGGTCAAAATTTGTTTGACTTTCACTGCTCTATTATTTTGTGAATTTGGATTAAATTGAATGTGATTTAGGGCTCGTTCGGTAGGGATTAAAATTGAAAAACTAGTCATTGATTTTTATTAGACGAGTGGGACCCAATAACGGCCATATTTTCAATCTTAATTGGATTTTAATTCCTACCGAACGGGACCTTAGTAAATTAAAAAAAAAAAAAAATAGCTTACCATAGCAAGAATGGCAGTAAAATATGATGATGTGTGATTTCTCTTTCTTTTTGCTCTGATCATATTGCCAGAAATTCATATATGATCACAGCTCCCTACTTTAGGTAGATAGATAGAACATCGAGAAATTTTTTGGGTTTTCTTTCAGCCTGTTTTCAGTAAAGTTTTATGGTTCTATTTTGAATGGTTTTGATCTATTGCAGCAAGGCCATGGAGAGAGCCAGCAAGAACCAGGCTATAATTGATGCCATTGGTGAGCCTATTGCAAGAGGTCCTTGGTACAATGCATCACTAGCAGTAGCTCACAAACGCCATTCTGTATCATGCACATTTCCTGTTTCTGGACCCCAAGGCACCGGAATCTTTCAGTTGAAAGCAGTTCGTAATGGAGGTTCGTTCTACTCATTCTAAAATGTTAATTTGATCAGTCCAACCCTCTCAGTCTCCTGAAGTTCTTTAGTGCTTTGTGTCGATCCATGTCACAATCTGCTGGAAATCTATCGATTCGGGGAACTAGGATTTATGAAAAAAATTTAACTTTTCAAATGTTTATCGGATAGTGCTTCATTTCATTTCTAGTTTATATAATGTTAAATGACTTTTTTCTTTCGAACAGAGGATTCTTGGTTTTCATTTTTGCGGCCCAGTGACTGGGAAATCCTCATTATGGAAGCTCTACTCCATGTCCCAGCGAATGAAGAGAAGCAACAAACATTTCGGATCAGTGTTTCCGATTATCCTTCTCCTTCAGCTTGCAAGTGGACGCCATCCACTGATTGCGGGTGTCCACAATCAGAAAATTTAGAGAAGAAATAATATCAGCCCGGTTAGTATCAACTGGCTTATCAAACAAAATTGAAAACTTAGCCTTAATGTGTTAGAAGTTTCTTTTACTTCGTTGAAAGTTCTAAGAGTAATTTGGAGAAACTTTGTAATAAGAGGAAATGGTGTTCATAAGTCTGTCGGAAATTTTGCACATCTATAATAATCCAAGCGAAGCCGGTGTTGCTGAGAAATTGGTAAGAAGAACAAAACTGGTGGCACATCATGGCTTGGTCCTGGACACGGGCTGGTGCAGCGGTCAGGCCATAGTCTGGGCCGTCAAAATAAGTCGACACCTCGTGTAAGGTGGTATGGCTTGACCCACAGACTTGGACAGTCAGCGGTCAGCCGTCATGGTCCACTTCGACACCTAACAGCTTCACTATCCCCATCCCTCAATCTGGTTTAATAACATTTGTTAGGCCCGTTTGTTATTCAGGCATTATGGGATTCTTTATCTGCAACTTGTGGGGGTTAATGTGAAGCTTTGTTTTAAAATTCCTCTATAACGTATTCATGGCCAGCTATTGAGACAGTCAACGGAAGCAGGCAACGAAACTACAACGAAACGTACTTCGAAGAATAAAGTCACACAAATTCTGCAAGATAACTTTTTGAACATTCTTTGTTTATTAACATTTTTAACTAAGGAACTTACAAAATTACAATTCTAAATTAGAAGTTTTTCAAGTAATTCTTGGACATCGATTAATTTTCAGATGATTAGAATTCGATAAATACAAAATGGATATAATTTTTTTCAGGGTTGGGGTGTCATGGTATACTTTTATGTAACGAGTGATTCCCTACCGATGCGTTTCATCCAAGAGTAGGTCAATTATCATTATCCTATTATTCCATTTCTTTTATAATCACGTTGCAATTGGAAATAAAATATATTTGATCTGTTTCTCACATGGAAACTTTTTGGGTCAATTATCCCCCGCGGATTAAATAAATATTGAGGAGAAGCCGGAAGTCAAATTACATAAACTAAAGGGCTTAATGGAAAATACACTAAAAATAATATATGAATTCTTTATATATTTTTAAAAATTTTGGGTGCACCGTGATAAGATACAATTCAAATAAATAAATTAGTCGCCTATTAATATTTATATGAGATTGTTCAATATCTTCTTATAACTAGAAAGTCTACAAAATTTTCGAGACTGTTCCTTCTTAAAAATTATGTACCTATCAAGGTTTTAAATGAGAATATAAACTCATTCTCCCTTTAGCAATTCCATATGACCGTTTGATGCAATGCAAAGAGGGAAATTAACTATAAATGAAGAATATTGAATACAAATTACTTCTTCGCAAGAATACTATTAAGTATTTTATAATCAAGGATTAATTCTTGATCAATAAATTGTTTGATTTCATGGAATAACGACTTACATCGAAAATCTCTCAACTTCGATATTTTTATTCAACAAACAATCTCATAATGTTAAGGGATATATATCCCACATCGATAAATGATATTGACACAGACCAATTAATAAAAATCTTGGGCTACTCCTCTTAGCAATGTTGACATTTTAAGATGGACCCCCAAATCTTAACATGGTATCATAGCTCATTATACTCCAACGAGCGATTCGATCTCGTTAAGACTCTAAAATGAGCACGTTGATTTCAAGATTGATCTGCTCAAATGAGCCACCATCTTGCGTGGGCGTGTTAAGGGATATATATCTCACATCGATAAATGATATTGACACAGACCAATTAATAAAGATCTTGGGCTACTCCTCTTAGCAAAGTTGACCTTTTAAGATGGAACCCCAAATCTTAACACATAAACCCTAAAGCATAATTTTATCTTAAAAAGGAATCTAGTGCTCAATTGAATTTCATTATAAGTACATCATAATTTAAAAGTCAAAGTCAAAATCAAACTTTAACTGTACATTATCCACAACTACTACCCATTATGTCATATTATTAACTTATAATGAAATCCAAATATATCAAAATTGATGTATATTGAAGTAATTAATAGTATAACAAATAAAAGTTTAATTTTTTATCATTTAATACTGTCTTAACTATCTCTCCAAACTCTATTTTCTATCTAACCTACGGAAAGAGTTGAAGATATCATTCAACTTTTTATATGATAATTAATTAAGCCGCCGGTAATGTACTGCATCTGCATGCCTATAAAATGAAGTACCCCATCATAAATTACAACGCATTAAATTGAATCTTACAAACAATTGACTACTCCAAAGATTCTCGTTTTTTGTATTCGACACACAGAGAATTTGAAAACATCTTCTTTGAGAGAGAGAGAGAAGAGAGATGGTGCTTGGAATAATGGAGGTGAAGCTGGTGGGTGCTAAAGGTCTCAAAAACACTGATTTCTTAGGTATGGATGGCTCCATCTTTATTTCTGATCTGATGTGATTATCACAACATGCATTTCTTCAAAACTAAAAGGAAAAAAAAGAAAGCTGGTTCTTGTTTTGAGTTCTACTTTGATATCGAATTAATCCAGTTGAACCCAAAAAGAAATTTCTTGATCATCCTTCTGCAATTCTTAAATGCTGATTAGTTTCCAAATCCTAAGGCAAACATAAATTGATGGATATTTATTGTAACTTTGCAGGTGGGATAGATCCATATGTTTTGCTTCAGTACAGAAAACAAGAGCGCAAGAGCACCATTGCAAAAGGTAAACTTCAAATTCATGTATTTTCATGTTCCATATAAAAACATATATGATAGAAAAACATAAGAGATTATAGATTTAATTCAAATAATATAATCAAATCATTTCTCATATAAACTTTAAATTTAAACTTCATGTTGAAATCCAAGAAACCAATAAAAAATAAAACATACCTCGATCCATAAATTTCTGATTCTTTGCCTGAATGGATCACGATCTTCCAAAGTGATTTGTGGCATTCTCTTGAATTCTCTCTATTGATGGGGATGTAGAAAAGAAGAATAAAACCACACTCACCATTGGGGACCATGACCCCTATAATAAGAATAAGATAATGAAATGTCATTATCTTTCATTTGTTTCAAATCAACCCCTCATCAATTTGAAACAAACATCCGGTCTCTACACTTTAATTCCATGAAACCTAATACCCAATAGTCAAAATTCATCTTTATTTGATCACTTTAATTGACTAATAAACTTTAAATAATAGCACCACACATTTTAATATGTTACTTGTGGCCCCAATTATGTTAGAATTTTCCAACAATATATTCCAATATAAAATGTCACTATAGATGGTCTCACTATATATATTTAATGCATGCGCAGGAAAAGGCACTAGACCACTATGGAATGAGAAGTTCGAGTTCAGGGTCGATTCTCCATTGATAGATGACGATCAATACAAACTCGTGCTCAAGATCATGGATCACGACACCTTCAGTGCAGATGATTATCTCGGCGAAGCAACGTAATTCAGCTCATATTTTTTAATACATGCTCAATCTTATTCTTTTCTAGTCCAGTGTAATTTATCGTAGACAGTCCAGTGTAATTTATCGTAGACTAAATACATTTGCAGGATCTATGTGAAAGACTTTATAAAAATAGGGGTGGAAAAAGGAAAGGCTGAACTTCATCTTCAAAAATACAGAGTTGTCTCCACCGATCAAACTTATCACGGAGAGATTCAAGTTGGAATAACTTTCACTGCAAAGGTACCTTTTTTTATAATATCCCTCAAACTCTATGAATTAATCATATGGAAGTAATTACTTTTCATTTTCTAAGAAATAGATTATAACAATCTATTACTGATGTACAAAGTTTGTTCAATGTTATTTGATTACAGGAAAAGACTGTCGAAGAAGAAGAAGAATATGGTGGATGGAAGGAAAGCGACTACTAGTTTTTCGACCGGCTACATGGACCTTTCTGCATGCATTAATTTATTTTTCAGTGAATAATTATAATGTATACTTCATCAGAATTATGTTTGAACAATCCCTTTCAGTATCTTTGAAGTAATTAAATTGCACAAATGGATTATTTTGGCAAAAATGTACTTTGCTGTATAATAGAATGTGCATTTTTGTTTTCTTCCAAGTTTCTTATCTTCAGATATTGAGTAATTAAATAGTCTTTTCACTTATCAAAGATAATTATTATTTTTAAAAGAGAGAATTAGCGTTAGTAAAATGGAAGTTGTGAGTACATTTTATGATACGATATACTCTCGTATGAGAAGTTAAAGCCGATCATTGCTAAATTACTTGTGTGAGTAGACAAAAGTAAAATTAATTAAAAGAACAATTATGAAATAACAAGATTCGACCCAAACTATATCTAGAGGGGGGTCAATAGATGTAAATGCGGAATAAAAAATTGTAATTGACTAGTAACAAGTCACTAATTAATTATCTCTAGATGGTTAAGCGTATAATCCAATTACCCTATGTTTGAATACCGTAGAATATAAAAATGGTAAATAAAGCAGTAAATATTCACGGAGAAACCCTAGGTAAAAACTCTGGGCGTTTTACCGATCAAAATCCATTATAAACGATCGAACTTACAGTTCGCCAAACAAGACGAAGATACAAACTTTCTAACCTCATGACTGAAGTTAATACAGTCCTCCTGGATTGTGTGCCTCGTAACAACTCCTGACTGATATTCTAACAGTCATCATGGATTACGTGCTCTTATACCAATTCCTAACTACAATCTGATAGCCCGCCTGGATTTTCTAACTCTATCTTCTATAAATTCTTGAAGAACTCTGCGTTCCTCACTTGATATTTGGATTTACTGGAATTGATACCTAATAAAATACAAATTAAATTATACAACCCTACTCTCCAACAATGTCCATTGAATTTTCATGTGTCGATATTGTAACCAACGGTTGAGGACGGTTCAAAACTTTCACAAGTTCATAAAACAAACCCTAAAATAATAGTATGGACCAATTCATGGTGTTAAGATTAACAATTAGAGCTAAAATAATTTATCAACCTGAATTTGCTATGTATATTGACAATATTTATAATATTACATATAAACAGTAATAATGCTATAAATAAGAGCATTCCTACCAGACTTATGTTTGAGTAGGAGAAAAATATGTACTATAGTTAATTTACAAGAAGTTAATGTACGTATACAACGATTATGATGAAGAGTTGTCTATGTTGTGTACGTAGAAATTTTTCTCTAACACTTTATCGGTGTTGTTTATATTCGTTCCCAAGTGAAACCTTGTTACTTTTCCCAAGATAACGATAAAATGCTCATACAAACACTTGGTAGCAATGAAACTTGCAATATTGTATTAAAGGGGTGTCCCTATTTTTGGTTCAATTGCATGAAAACTTTGCAATGAAAAATTGGAAAAGTTTTAAAAAATGACAATTATTTTCTAACAAAGTGCATTGCCATGAATAAGCAAGTGATTGTTCTAATAATAATAATAAATAAATAAATAAAAAAAAACTCAGAATCCATAAAACTTTTACTTAAAAGAAAGTTTTCCAATGTGTTTGCGCCCAAGAAATTTTAGATGAAAATATTTCTTTCGAAATTGTTTTTGAGTCACTAAATTTACTTCTAAAATGTGTCTAATGGGATTTACTTCGAAATATGTAAAATTTGTAATTTTTTTGTCCAAAAAAAAAAAAAACTGAATTAAAATCTAAGCACTCGTTTACTTGTAGAATGGAAACAAAATGTTCAATATGTCAGGATTGACTGGACTTTTTCCAACACAATTTTCGCAAACGCCAATAAGGTTGTCGTTTAATGACGAAGGGGACCAAGATTGAGGTCAAATTCTGAAAATTCAACTTCGATTCACCAAAGAGTAGGGCAATTATTCTTTAGACTTTTTCTAGCACGTTGCAATTTTTTTAATCATGTTGAAATCTTGTCAAATTGAAGGGTTTAATGGAAAAATATCCAAGAAAAAACTATTGGCAAATTGTGGACTTTGAAGATACAATTTAATCATTTAAATGAATAGTAGTAAAGAAACTAGTTATGTTTTTAATTTAAATCTTGTCATCGTGTGTTTATGAAAATTGTGTACACGTCAAGAACTTAAATGAAAATATAACATACATTTTTTATGTGAGGTAGCACTATGTTGTAGAAATAATTTAAGCTATTGTTTGGTCCCCCATTATTTTCATAATACACTTTTTTCTCTTTTACTTTCAATCACACATTCTTTAATAAAATAATATTACACTCATATTCAAAAAAAATTCTTATTTTTTAACTGTACATTCTCCATCAAACCATTATTCCAAAATGTATTTTAACAAAAAAGGAGGGGAAGAGGGGGGGAGGGGGGGGGGGGGGGGCACCCAAGCTCTAAGTAAATAAACTCTTTCGTTTTTAACATTTTAAAATTAAATTTCTTGGTAGGGCCCACACTACTCTCCTTGGCAGCCTCTTTGTGCCGTATTAGACTGTAATTGATAACACAAATTTACCTAAGAAACCAGGAAAAGAATGAGATAGGAAACAGCCATTTATTAGATAACTATGAACACGTTTAGATTGGAAGATGTCAAACAAGAAAGGAGAGCAGTTTGATTGCCGCGTAATTACAAATATTCAACTACATTTTATCAAAATTAAGCCGCCAATAGACGCAGCCTATTGCCTATAAAATGAAGCCTCCCTCAGAAACTGTGTCTGAGTCCCACAAAGATTGAAGAACAGTTCTAAAGATTCTCTTACTTTAATTCATATCCTTAATTTCGACACACAGAGACTTTATATCCTTAATTTCGACACACAGAGATTGAAGATTCTCTATATTTTCTGAGTCTTGGAGAGATGGCGATTGGAATAATGAAGGTGAAGCTGGTGAGTGCAAAAGGTCTCAAACGCTCTCATTTGCTAGGTATGCATGGCTCTGTGTCTGTGATTCTAATATACAGATATAATGTTCTTCATTAATAAATGATTCGAGTTCTTTTTCTAATATTGAACCCAAAAATAATTTCTCGACTAGATTTCATTAATCAACATTTTCTCTTCTTTAATCATATCGATCGAGTCTTTTTTTGACTAAAATATTTCATCGGCGCAACTGAATTGGACAAGTCAATCGACAAACTTTTCTCTCACGTTTGAGTCTTTTTTTCAATCTAATTCATTGAATGAGGTTTCCTTAATCAACATAAATTCTTGTTTTTTTTCCTCTAAAAAGTTCAATATCACATAAGAACCTCGTATAAATGGCGAGTCCTATCATATGATATGTAAAAGAATTGACAAAAAAAAATTTTGATTCTTTAATTACGAGAAGTTATACTCGCTTCAAAGTGTAAAATAAGTATTATTTATTTTCTACAATTTATTAGTATTCGAATCCTACTAGTACTACCATGAGAACTTCAAAAGAAACCGATCAATGTGATTTTAAGTAATTGATAATATGACATATACATTATTGTGCAGGTAGAATAGATCCATACGTTTGGCTTCAATACAGAAATCAAGAGTGCAAGAGCAGCGTTGCAAAAGGTAACATTCTACGCACGCACGCATATAAATAGTTTGATGTACTGTTTAATTGGGTCCTGGATTCCTTCTTCTGTTCATCGGGATTCGTTTAGTCTCCGTTTGATAGCACACATTTTTCACGGAAAATGAAATTTTTTTCTATTTTCTAACTTTCCAAATTTTTCACATTTTTGAGAAAAATAAATTCTTGATGTTTTGGTGAGTAAATATTTTCCAATTTTTTTGGCAATTGGAAAAAATTCTAGACACAATGGTAAAAAAAAAAAAATCACTTTTATTGACAATATTCATGCAAAACAAAGCCAAACGAATGGTATTCGGTATGTTTTTTTTTTCAATTTTTTTTTTTGACAATTGGAACAAATTCTACACCTAATATAGAAAACATTATCACTTTAATGAACAATTTTCATAAAAAAAAACCAAATGGACACAAACTTTCAACATTTTCCATGAAAAATTATATCAATCAAACATAATTAATTACAATTCCAAGTAAAACAATTTCTGGACAAATCAATTACCTGTAAAATATTTTCTTTCCAGTCATTTTTCAACCCTTAATGCTCCATCATTGGATCGTACCACTTGTTATTTTAGAAAATTATACACGTGTGCGAATAAAATTTGTTAGACACCTATTTAAGTTAAAGAGATCGATGACTTTTAAACATCTTTATTTGTTTTTTCAAGTAAGAAAAATACATTACTTGTCAACATATTCCAAGAATTTACTTGCACGGAAATTAATTTGATTTGACCTGATTTAATTTGTAAATTGCAAACAATCAAATAGTATAAACATACATAACTTGAAATCAACGAACAAATATATGAAGATGGCAATGCTCCAACAATTTAAAAAAAATGGCAAATTTTAAAGATTCCAAAATAAAATAACTGATGAGATTTTAATTTCTATAATAACGCAGGGCAAGGTCACAACCCAAAATGGAATGAGAAGTTTAAGTATAGAGTCGATTATCCAGCGGCTGATGAGCAGTACAAACTCATTCTCAAGATTATGGATCACAATAAGTACACTGAAGATGACTATCTCGGTGAGGCAAAGTAAGACAATATGATATTTATCAACACATCTCTTCTTTAATCGTGTTTAGTCTTATTCTTATTAGTTCGAATGTAACTTATCACAACCTACATGAATGCAGGATCTATGTGAAAGAACTTATAGAATTAGGATTGGAGAAAGGAAAGGCTAGACTTCGACCTCAGAAATACAGAGTTGTATACACCGACCTAGCTTATTGTGGAGAGATTCAAGTTGGAATTACTTTTACTGTAAAGGTACCGATATAAAATAATCCCTCAAACCTAAAGTGCCCAACATTGTTAGAAGAATCATGCTACAATAACATAAGCGTGTGACATCTTATCATTGGACTGTTTAAAACACAGTCAACTTTTACATCCAATCATATTTTACCAACACTTATTATGTCAATACATCTGTAAGCATTTTTCTATCAAAGTGGCGTAACCCTTATTAGAATCAGATACAAGGAAAATCTTTGTAATGGAACCTAAACAAACAATAAGTTTTAGGCTTCTTTTGACAATTTGATACTGATGTACAAGTTTTGGTCAATGTTATTTGATTGCAGAATGAAAATGTTGAAGGAAAAGACATTAGAAAATCTTCACGAAGATATTTGGACGCTGAAGAACGAATCCCCAAAAGAATCAAACTCTGTTGGAAGAACGAAGAAGAAGAAGAAGATGAAAAAAAATATGTACCGGCTGGAATTGGGAATTTAGTGTTGTAGTAAAAGCGTCCTTTGGTCCTTCTCATTGAATTTGAGAAGCTTTAGGGACTCCAAACAAATAGTTTTAGCTGATTATGCAACTTTTAATCCGGAATGTAAAAAGTACAAATGTGAATATCCGGAGAAAGAACAAGAAAAAGGAACTTTTTAAAAATGTGAATTTAGGTTTTTGAAATTTATATACTTTGATTCAAAGATTTGGGGATATAAATGTTGATTCGGTTGTCCTTTGATAAATGGTAGTTAGGACGACATTAAATCGTTTAACACAATTAATTGTTAAGTGCCTCCAACTAATTTCTAAATCATTACTATTGAGAATGAAAAGTTTTACATTTTTGCATAGGAAATGCTATTTTACATGCAGCTAGCGACACTGCTAATATCATGTCAACAACGAAATTCTCATTGCTATAGTTGACTTATGGTCATGGCCTAATAGATTTTTTATAGTGCAATATATGTGAAATCTCTCCACCATATTGCACAAAAGTGTCAACATTATATTCGATAAATTAATGGCACATTAAAGCAGGGGCGGACACTGGGGGGTCCTGAGGGGCACGTGCCCCCCAAACTTTTGGGGTTTTTTTTTTTAATTCGTGTTTTGTATCAATTGAAATCAAATTTTTAATCTAAATCAAAGATAACAATAAATTTTAATAATATATTTCATAAAATCCATAACTGTTTTAACTTTTATCAAAATTTACTACAAATTTGATTTTAATTTTCATCAAACAGGGGCAAAATCACAATAAATTTGAATTTCGATAAAATGCTAACTTTAAAAATTCACCGACGATTATACACTAATCAAATCTACAAATTGCTTATGTAATCTCAAAGTTTATTTCGATAACTACATTATGGGTATATCGAATAGTCCAAATAGATATAAAAAATAGTTAAAAATACGTTAAACGTAAGTCTTAAAGAAAAATGTCTAACTCGCATTTTTTCAAAAAAAAAAAATTCAATTATTTCATTAACATTTACTATTTTTGTGATACACTTCAATGTAATTTTCATCATTTTATTAGAAAACTTTATATGGAATATGACATCAAAAATTTTCAAAATTTTACATCCGAAAAAGTCATATCCCATATAAATTTTCGGATGCAAAATTACATGGGATATGATTTTTTTTTTACGTAAATTTTCGAGTGTAAAATTTATCCCAACTTCTTTGCAAGTTCAAGTGTGCCCCCCTAGCTTTTATCTTCTGCGTCCGCCCATGATCTAAAGTGTGATGACATCCAAGATAAAAATCTCCAAAAAAAATTAGAGCAAAGACTAAATATAGTTCCACTGAGGAGGCATATACTCTTAGTAAGTATATAGTCATAACAAATTTTAAAATTCCAATTTCAGGTACATGAAATATTGAAAAAGATATCTAAATAAATTATATCATTATGGTAAATGGAATAAAAAAAAAATATTGACAACATTTTTTGCATAATGCAGCACTTTCATATTATGAATGATTTTAAGGAAAATCATCGAAGAATAACAACGTAAAAATAATATAATATGTATTTTTATTTGCCATTCAATTTAATATTAATTTTAATTTTAATTTTGTAGCAAGAAAAAAATATTATAAGATTTATCAGCTTTAAAATGTATATATTACTTGATAATATATTAACATAAAATTATTCTATTTTTATTGAATAATCAAGTTTCATGAAATAATGTGTCATAAATTAAATTTTCAAAGCACACACAAGGTTCTAACGAATAAAATGGGAGGCTATATGGTATAAGTTATATAATCAATTGGGCCAAGACTAAAAGAAAGCCATCCTATACGTGAAATTTGGGTCAAGACAATATTAACAAATTAAGCTGCTACTAGTGGCTCACGTCGTTTTCAGGTCGAGTCTATAAATTAATTGTATTGATAATAATTTCACTCATCGGTTGAGGTTTATGAAATATAATCTAAACTGTTTAACGTTATTGTCCGAGATTTATTGGGTATCAAAACCCAACACAATTTTTAAAAATGATCAACTAAATACGTTTTTAATAATCTTAAAACACAAACTAAGAGGGTCCTTATTTGCATGGAAGTTAATTTAACTCGGTCAGGTTTAATTTGTTAATTGCGAGAGATCAAGCAATATAAATATAAACTCTTATGATAATAATAATAATCATTAATTAGCATACATAACAAGAAATCAAAGAAAAAATATACGGTGATGACAATGCTCCAACATTAAAAAAATGACATATTTTATAGAGTCCGAAATAACTTTGTCCTCATAAATACAGAGTTGTATGCACCAATCTAAATTATCACTGAGAGATTGAAACTAAACAAAAATAAGTTTTATGCTTTTTTTCACAATATAGTACTGATGTACAAGGTTTGGTCAACGTTATTTGATTCTAGGAAGAAACTGTCGAAGAAGAAGGCATTCAAAAATCTTCACAAAGATGTTTGGATGATCAAGAACGAACCACAAAACGAATCAAACTCTACTGTAGCAAGAAGAATGAAGAAGAAAAGCATTATTTGCTCCATATCGTTGAATTTGAGATGCTTTAAGAACTCCAAAAAAATAGCTTTGCGAATTATCAAAGCCTTAATGCAGATTGCGAAAAGCACAAATGAAATCGACTAAAAGATAACGATGACAAAATTAGTCGATAATACTCAGAAATTTAATCAACCGAATCATTAAAAATAACATCAGCATTAGATTTAAGCTTTCCAAAATCAAATAAAATCAGAAAAAAAAAAAAAAAAAATGGAGTTTGCTAATAATAGTATTTTTATTTTATTTTTGATCATTGATCTTAGTGTGTTGTTTTGTTTTGTTTTAGAAGGGGTTAACAAGAAAAAAAAAATGGTCAAAACAAAATACTTATGCGATAGAAACAAATGAAAACAAAATATAATAGAAGGGCAAAAGAAGCTAGTCTGCATTGGAGTTTACAAAACTACGGAGATAAGAGGAGAACTTGGGGAAAACAGAATAAGGAAAAAAAAGTTTATAATATGAAAACGTATTTAATTAATTATATTACCACTACAAAATTTGTTTACTACACCACAATTTTAAATATATGTTTTTTCTAATTAAATAGCCTTTAAGTAAGATTACATAAATAGACATTCTTTTAAATATTTTTTAAAACTAATTTTTTTATTTTGTTTTCACCACAAACGTGAAACTTTTTTCCTTTTTTTTTTTTTTTTTTTTTTTAATCTGGTGGACATGCGTTTCTTTTCCCCCACTACACTTGTTTTTCTTTTTCTTTTTTTTGGTGGCAATTATGGCAGATTTATTATTATTATTATTGATTTTGTGATGTATGTAAAAATTGATGATTTTAATTAATTAATAAAATTAACTCGTGGTAGATATGGGTGGGGTGGAGTGGGACGAGGGTAAATACGTGTGGGCAAAATTAGAAATGGGTGAGGGTGGTGGAGGGGTGCTCATAGGGGTTGGTATTTCATTTGGTAGACTTAGAAATAAGCGTTTACTGGTGGGGTGAGAGAAGTTTTTGACTTTTTTAGGCATGATTAATGGGGAATTTGAGAATAATTGGTCGTGGTGGGTGGAAAAGATTTTTTTTTTTTTTTTTATTTCTCTGTGGGCAAGATTTGAATGACGATGAGATGGGGAACGAGAATGGAAGAAAGGTAAAATTAAGAAGAGATGAACACCGTAAAAGGAACTTACCTCCAAATAAATGTTTGAAGTAGTCTAACCGTTCCAGTTGAGATTTCAAGGAACTTTACCTCCAAATACATTAAAGGTCCATCTATGTTCACAATCTCACGATCTATTCTACTGGAGAATCACTAATAATGGCTAGAGAAATCTCCATTGGATCGTGTTAGTGATTAATTAGAAAGAGGCACACTATTCAAACAATATATTTGATAAAGAATAAAATAGTTTCTTTAGGCCATTTAAATTTTGAGACCATAGGTCACTGACTCGGTGGCTTTGACATAGGGCCACGCATGCGCATATGCGTTGCCTTAGGTGGTGTTCCGCCCTTCCTCTCTCGTGTTTTTTCTTCATCCAACCTTTCCGTTCGATATATATCTTAATTTGTACCAAACATGAGCTAAATTTGTATATTGTTAATGTCACATAAATTTTCATGTGGCACATTCAAAATGTATACTCTCACTCTTATTACATATGTCAAAAATGAAATTCAATAAAATTGAAAGGGTCCAATCAAAATAAAGTGTCCATCTTGATTTATCGATTGAATACTTTAGTTTTAGATCAAATTGTAAAAGTTGAAATCCAACCCAATCAAGTATCGGTCGGGTTGGGTTGAGTTGAGTTGATCGGTTTGGAACAACTTGTCAACAAAGATTAAAATAGACGGGTTGGATTGAGCGGATTTATAATTGACCAACGACTTATATAATATTAGGTCTCTATAGTTATAATGACCAAAAATTTTGAATTATTTTGGCACTTCATGCTCGAAAATGTTACATGGACATATTGATATTAAATTATATGAAGCCAACAAATATTTTTGGCAATTAAAATGTTGTTATGTTGGATGTATATTCGTCCAAACAATATCATTACACTTGTAAAGTTCACAAATATAGTCGGGTTGGGTTGGACGGATTTATTCGATTTTCACGAATTAACCCATAACCCGACTCAACTCAACCCATCTACACAACCAACCCACACAACCCGTGTAAAAACAATAAAAAAGCAACCCAAATCGGTCAGGTTGGTTGGATTTTGGCAAGTTTGGTCGGATTTTGCCCATCCCTAGTGTAATAGCTTATCTTTTTTTCGCCTTTATGAATTGACCTTGAACTTTGGAGTTAGTTTCTGTTTATTGCTTTGTTCAATTGATTTTTTGTATTGTTAGATTAAAAAAATGACAAGTAGTTTCATACTTTATTTTTATAATTATTCAATATAAAGAATCGGATCGAATAGAATCGGAACCAGTTGGTTCGGTTCGGTTCGGTTCGGTTCTATAGTTGAACATGAAACCAATTGTTTCATTTCTAAGATTCTTCTCATTGGTACTCCATTCGATTCTGTTCCATTCAGAACCGGACCAAAGCAGATTGCGCACTCTTACCACAACCTGTCGAAAAATCTTGCACCAATGTATATCATCACTTCACACCACACATTAAACCACCCTCGTATCAAAACTGAAATGTTAAATGGGAATACTTTTAGTCTTTAGAATTGGTATTCATAGGAGAACAAAAACTGAAATTCCTTAATTGTTATGTTCCATTTAATTCACACACACAGACAAAATTAAAAGCTTCAGTCATGGTCATACTAAACAGAATTAAAAGATCTTTAGAAAAAAAAATAGTTGTAAACACTAATTCAAAAGCTCTGGCTTCTACTTCTTCTTCTACGATTCAAAAGCAGAAGCAGAAGCCGAAGCCATGGCCAAACGATCCTAAGGAACTAAAACTAGAAGGAAATTTTGAGACAGACAACTTTCTCTTGCTCTCTCATATTTGTGCAACCAAACATGATTAGATGCCTCTTGAATCATTCACGGGAAGACACACCACAAATGAGTTATTTGAATTCAATTTATATTGATATTGTACTGAATATTGTTAGGAATATATTTGTGATAATGAATAAATGTTAGACACATTAATATAGTGGTATCAAACTGTTAGATTTATTTTAATTCAATTTTTGAACACAAACATAGGCCCGTAGTTTATTATAATTCACATAATTAATGTATTCATTGAACAGATCACACATTTTAGTGCATGTTTGTTTTTAGTTTAAAGAGGTTATACACCGTAGATTATAAGAAATGCGTTGATAATAAGTGAATAGTAAATTGTAAGTCATACGAAATATATAAAGAAGAAGTATGTTTGATTAACTTAAATTGTAATTTAGGCTTTGCCAAACACTCTCTTACCTTTCGTTTGTCAAAACTTATAATAATTTGTAAGCTGTTAGTCCCAATGAATGCGCGATTACAAAGTATTTAAAATTTGCGAATAAAAATAGAATTTGAACTTACGAACAATTATAAACTTTGACAAACGAAAACTTAATAGATTTATTCGATTTCTCTCTTTATATACCCATCAAAATTAAGTGTAAATAGTTTTATGGGTTAATTTCACAAACGGTCACTGAAATTACGTCAAAATCATAAAACGGTCTCTGAAGTTTAAAATTTGCACTAACGGTCACTAAAATATTATCCGATTTCGGTAATGGTCACTGAAAGACATTTTTTATTTTAATTGGAACTTAACGGACCAAAATAGTTGAATCTTGAACCTTGAGGACTAAAATCGCAAAGGACTAAAATCGAAAATTTGACAATAAAAAAAAATAAAAAAATTAACGTTCCTTTTTCTCTCTAGCAAAAAAAGGTGATTTTTTGCCCTTCCAAGCCGCCACTTATGGTCCCATTTTCTGGCAACGATCGACCACCTAAACCACCAGATATTGATAATGGTGGAAAACCCTTATGTTCAACTTCAATTACATTCCAACATCAAGCCATTTCACCCACAGAATTGGAAGAAATCGCTGCAAGAAACTTTGCATTCTGTCGGAATCTCAACTTCCAGCCACACCCATGACGTCGGACCTACACCGGTCAATTGCCCATGCTCAGACGACAATTTGTTCCAATCATCCATCCAGTTGCAAGAATTTTCACCAAGAAACTACCCAGTATCGACTGTCGCGAAGCAACTTCAACAAATGGCGATTCCTCCTCCGTCCGGACGAACCCAGGTCGCAGACCACCTGGGCTTGGTTCACCCTCACCTGGCGCACCTTACCAAAACATGGGTCATGGCCAATTGTACCTAGGGCTCGATCAATTTGTGGTTGTTGCGAGAGCTTTGTGCGAAAAATTCAAGATTGACCAATTGATGAATCTATGCTACTGAAAATGTTTAATTCGATTAGGGGAGCATCAATTGCGATTAGAAACACCATGGGTAAGCATCCACTTGTTCCAATGAACACCTACAAGTCTGAATTGATTCTTCCAAATGAGGCTACGAGTGATGAAGGTTTTGATGCTGCAATTGATGAGGTTATTGATGCTAATTCAATTTACAAAATTGCAATTGGGGTTCAACGAATCATAGGCTTTCCACCAGTATCATGTGTATGGCCGAAAGTTGAGATTCAGGCAGAATGCAAAGTTTCTTCCACCGATTTTTGAGCTGTGATTTCTTCCAATTATGTGCGTGAAATCGCTTGATGTTGGGATGTAATTGAAGCTGAAGACAAGTGCTTTCCACCATTATCAATATTTGGTGGTTTAGGTGGTCGATCGTTGCTGGAAAATGGGGCCATAAGTGGCGGCTTGGAAGGGCAAAAAATCGCCATTTTTTGCTAGATAGAAAAAGGAACATTAAGGTTTTTTTTTTATTGTCAAATTTGCGATTTGGGTCCTCAAGGTTCAACATTCAACCATTTTAGTCCATTAAGTTCCAATTAAAATGAAAAATGTCCTTCAATGACCATTATTGAAACCGGATGATACTGCTGTGACCATTAGTGCAAGTTTTAAAGTTTTAAACTCCAGTGACCGTTTTGTGATTTTGACGCAACTTCAAAGACCGTTTGTGAAATTAACCCATTATTTTATTGATAAAATCTATAATTGAAAATAAGTTTCTTAAAAAATTAATTTTAGACTCAGACAGGGCAAAGTATCGGAGAGCTGGGGAACATGCAAGGGGAAAAAGGATAAAGTTTACTCTAGGGAGAACTGTAGAAAAGGCGAAAAGAGCCTATATATATATATATATATATATATCTCTCTCTCTCTCTCTCACGTCTGTCAAGAATTCCAAAAACTTGGCACAATTCCCAACTTGGTGTTAAGTTTCATTAATAGTAGTGTTAACAATCTGTATTGGGCTTCGTAATTTTTATCCATCTTTCTTTTTTAACAATATATATTAAAATAATGTTTGAGCCACGTTAAAATTTTTATTTTCATTCTTCTATTCAATTTCAAGCACACATTCTTTAATAAAATAATAACTTTCATCACATCAATAATTTTTTCTTCTTTTTCAATCACATATTCTCCATCATTTACTATTCCAAAATATATTCTTTCAAAATAATGTAGCTCAAACACATCCTCATACTTGAGATAATTCAATTAAATTAAATACTTAATAGACGATCATTCATCCCAATTAATTAATTAAATTGTACCCAAATAGGAGTCGGTCATCACAACCGTGAATGTAAAACTTTAAAATTGACAAAAGTGTAGAACAATTGCTATTAAATCATATTCATAGACCGTCCATTACAATTAAGTGTCTATTTGACACTCTTTAATTTATTTTATGATTTGTCACATAATCATTTTAACCACACATTCATATAATAAAATATTCCATATATATTTAACCACACATTCTACTAAAAATCACTATTCATGACTCTTTTTTCTACCAAAATGATTGTCAAACAGGCTCTAAGTAGACAATGAAATCTAGATTTTAATTCAAATTTAAACATTTATTTTCCTTCTACTAATATTTTTTTTGAACATTACTTAGCTCCTCTTTGAGCCACATTTTTTGAAAATGAGAATGAAAAATATAGTCGTTATTGGGGCCCACACAAGAGATAGAAAATTTGAATTTAAATGTTGATGTGATGGATAACGGTCATATTTTTCATTTTAGTGAGGAAAAAATATGACTCAAACGGGGCCTTAAAATTTCGGGTCAGTTTATCCAAGTTTTCCTATTTTTTGGTAATTATTTGCTATATTTTATTGGTAATTGTGTTGTTTTGTTATAATTTGTGTAGAGCTCCCTTAAATTTTTAACTGACAATATTTTTTGTTTATTTGCGTCTCAATTTCCTGGTTAGGTCACTCGATTAATTATTTATATTTTAACTTTGTTTTTAGATTTTAATATTTATCGCTAAAGCGATTTTGTGGACTGCTTAAATGGTCATTTTGAAGATTTGATCAATGAGCCTTTTGACTATTACTTTGGTGAATATTGAATGCAAATAAATACATGATTGTCCCGTAAATTACTACAGACGTGTTAACTATTCAATATCCACAATTGTTCCTGGATCTACATTCCCACTAGTGGTCGGATTCTTGATTCTTTTATAAGTTCGTTGAGTGCAAATACAATTGAGATGGTGATTTTCCCTAAAAATTGGTTGCATAATAACAAGAAATATACAATGATTCGTTAATATTTGGATGAAGTAGAAATATTGGACGATTCACAAAAAGTTATACAAGTTATTATTATATTTGATATTTCTATGCATTTTCTTTTATTAGTTGTTTTATATCATTCTACTAAAATCAATGAATTCATGTACTATATTTTTCTATTTATGGAGAAATTGAATCATTTGTTATTATTGTAGACGCTAATTAATATTGACTAAGAGGTTAAAATATTTATATCATGTTGTTGCATTATAATGATTAGAATTATAAAACTATGATTTGCAATATTTTTGATGATATCATTTATGTTTTAGCCCCCGTTTGGTGCACATTATTTTCAAAAGAATGCATTTTTTTGGTTGATGTGGTTGAAAAAGAAGGAAAAATTATTGATGTGATAGAAAATATTATTTTATTGAAAAATGTGTAGTTGAAAATGAGTAGAAGAATGATAATGAAAAAAATTGTAGCCCAAACAGGGTATTAATGTGAAATTTTGAACTAATATTTATGATTAAATTTATTTGGCCCTTGCTTGGTGGAATTAAAATCATATTTTTAATAAATTTTTATAAAAGTTGATTAAGTCTATGTTTGGTATCGATTAAAGTCTAAATTTTAATCCAATTCATAGTTAACAGTTCATTTTAACTACATATTTTATATGTTGCATAACTTTTTAATTACATACTTTATCAACTTTTATCAAAATTTAATAAAAATATGATTTTAATCCCCATCAAATATGGGCTAAATGTGTGGTTTAAAAATTGTGGATTCTATAAAATGTATAATTAAAATTATTTGTTAACTTCGAATTAGATTAAAATTTGTATAAAATAAGAACTTGATATATATTAAATTTTTTTAAACGGAACCAAATCGATTGAATTTATTTGATTTCAAATTACTTTAAGTGGTTTGATTTGAAAAATTATCTTAAAATGTTCAAATCAAACCTGGTTCACCCAGCTATTAGTGGGGTCTATGAGTCGATTTCTTTGGTACAAAGACGAGTTTGGTCTTAGTTCAAAGGGTAACGCTGTTCATCTTACATTTGTTGTCGTTAATAATTAACCAGCGACTGTCAGTGTAATACTATTTAGGAATCTCTGGTCCTTTTCAATTCTCCCATAGAAAGTCATTTTTCACTCTGACTCATCCTCTACAGCTCTACTCCCCCGGAACCCACTTTTTCCTTCTGCCCAGCAATTTGACGGATCTGAAGATTCCGATTCGCAGCTAGAATTTTTCTCCGGTGAGTTAAATCCAAAGAAATTCTGGTTACGATTTCTTTCTTTTTCTGTTTCAATTCATTTGGGTTCATCCAGTTTCTGCCTGTTACGTTCTTATGCTGTGAAAAGGGGAAGTTTTGGGAAATTGTAAATTTTGCGGTTCGTAGCTCATTTCCTCCAAATTCCGCTTAAATTTTATTTCCCTTTCGGGTTGTAGTCATTTTTCCGTCGTTCATGTGCTAGTTCCGTATGATTTTTTCCTTGCATGTTCATGTTTCCGTTTTCATTTCTGATTTGAATTGTTTTATTTCTGCCTATTATTTGTTGGAATGCTGTGAAAAGGGAGAAGAGGTTGCAAAATTGAAAGCTTCATCCACTGTTTCTTTACTTTTTCTCCTTAATTTAGTGTAATGCAGTTGTGGCTTCCCATTTTGCGCATATCTCAGTTTTTGTGATTTTGTAGATGCCCATTGTTTTAATGGGTGCTTAGTTCTTAATAGAAATTTATTTATTTTTTGTAATGAAAAGAGAGACTTTTGCATTTTTTTTTCTATAAAATTGTAAATTTAAATACCAAAAAATAAAAAAAATCACAACAAGTACTGATTTTTATTGACATGATTTTAGTGCATTTTAAAGAGCTTGCCTGCAAAGAATTTTTTTATCTCATGCATGTTGAATTCGATTAGTGTTGATTCTCGTGAAATTTTCTTTTAAGTGAAAAGGCAAGATCTTTCAAACGTACCTGCCTGGAACAAAATTGAAAATCTAACTTACATAGAATTCTAGTTTCATAGGCTGGTGGCGTGCAAACTTTTATGAACCACGTGTTTCCTTTTTGTCTTGGAAATAAGGCCACTATTGTACTTAATACCAAGTCGTTTTGATCTCTTTCTGGTATTGAATGAAACTTCAAGTTGCCATTTTTCTTTTGCGGTTTACTGAAATAAATCTTTGATGCCAAACACTTTGTGATGGCTAAATGGTTCTGCTATAGACTGAAAATTAGTTATAATATGTTTCTTACATTTGCCAGTCAGTGTGTCCTTCATTGGATCAAGTCTCATGGGAAGTTCGATGGAGTATAGTTCTGGAGATGACACTGACAAGAGTGACTCTGAAATTGAGTATGAGGAGAAAATATGTGAAGAACTGAGGAATGGTGATCACCAGTATAAAGTATCTGATAATGCTTACACTTGCCCCTTCTGTCCAAATAAAAGGAAGCGAGATTTCCTGCATAAGGAACTCCTGCAGCATGCAGCTGGTGTTGGCAAGTGCAATTCACAGAAGCGAACCAGGAAAGACAAGGCAAATCATCTTGCACTTGCAAAATACTTGGAAAATGATGTAGCCGCTGATGCTGGTCCTTCACAGCAAGCTACTATAGTTGATCCACTTGCAGATCATGATCGTGACGAGATGTTTGTCTGGCCTTGGATAGGAATTGTTGTCAACATTCCTACTGTATTTAAGGATGGTCGCAGTGTGGGAGAGAGTGGTAGTAAACTGAGGGATCAGTTGGCCAGGAGAGGATTTAATCCTACCAGAGTGCGACCTCTTTGGAATTACCAGGGGCATTCAGGAACTGCTCTTGTAGAGTTTCAAAAGGATTGGTTTGGGTTCAACAATGCCATGTCCTTTGAGAAGGCTTATGAGGCGGATCAACATGGAAAGAGAAGTTGGCAGGCAAAAACTGACTTTAAATCTGAGCTTTATGGGTGGGTTGCTCGAGCAGATGACTACAATTCTGATACCATTTTGGGAGAAAATTTACGTAAGATTGGAGACCTCAGAACTATTTCTGATATTATGGAAGAAGAAACTCGGAAGACACAGAAGCTTGTTGGAAATCTAACAAATGTCATCGAGGCAAAGAAGATGCACCTTCTAGAGATGGAGAATAAATTCAAGGAGACTGAGCACTCGCTTAGCCAGTTAATGACAGAGAAGGATAAGCTTCTTCAAGAGTATAATGATGGTGTGTCTTGTCTGCAATATGGCATCGGGCTAACTAAGTCCTACCCATTTTTATTTTTATTTTTTTTAATCTTGACGTCCTTGTTTGTACTGATCAGAGATTAAAAAGATTCAGTCAAGTGCTCAAGATCATTTCCAAAAGATATTCAATGACCATGAAAAGCTGAAGTTGCAACTTGAAACTCAGAAAAGACAGCTTGAGCTCCGGGGTCATGAACTGGCAAAACGTGAGACTCATAACGAAAATGAGAGGAGAAAGCTTGCTGAGGAGCTTGAAGAGGTGCCGCATTTCTTTCTTGTTTGTGTATTACCCACATTGTGTGTCTGTGATTTTGAAGGGGGCAATCAATTACATTCAGAGCTTTTCCTCTTTCTTTTCTCTTTCATGCATAAACAGCTCTTTTTTTAAAAGAAAATATAGATCCTTGTTTATAGGGAACTTACAATATGCCAGAATGAAGATAGATCACCTTCCCAACCCCTCCCGGAAATACAGAAAGAGTCCCATTACCAATCACATCCATGTTGAACAATTCCTGGCCCTATCCAGAAAATAGCAATTGAAGTCTGGTAGATCTATTTGATGAGATAACATGATTACATGCACTGTGCACTGTCATTTTCTGACTTTCCTTCTTAGCTAGTAAGTAGTTGGATGATTCGGTTGCCATTGTTCTTCCAGAATGCTGTCAAAAATTGCTCACTTCAGGCTGCTACCAATGAGCAAAGAAAGGCCGATGAAAAAGTAATGAAATTGGCTGAGGAACAGAAGGTATTTAATTGTTTTCGTTTTCATTTAGTATAGCTGTTGTGTTTATTTCATTATGCCAAGTTCAAACATCATAAAGAGATTATTTGGCATACTTCATGATTTCAGAAACAAAAGGAGAACCTCCACAAGAAAATCATTCAACTGGAGAAACAACTGGATGCCAAACAAGCAGTAGAGCTTGAAATAGAGCAATTGAGAGGCAAATTGAATGTTATGAGGCACATGGAAGATGAAGATGAAGGTGATTTGGAAGTGCTGGAAAAAGTGGATTCGCTGCTTAAGTCATTGAGGGAAAAGGAAGGAGAACTTGAAGATGTGTTGGCATTAAATCAAACTCTGGTAGTGCAGGAGCGCAATAGCAACGATGAACTGCAGGATGCTCGTAAAGAATTGGTTAATGTAAGCTTTGTAATTCTTTTCCATTTTCCGCTTCTTAACCTGTTCAATACGTATAATGTGCTTCCTTTCAGAGTTTGTACTAGTTGGTTGTCTTTTAGAATCTGACATGTTTATTTTACTTAAGTTGAGTACAGGCTACAGCTCATTGCCTGAGCTTTTGAATTTATTGTTGATACTCTTGTTATGTCAATTCTTCTGTTACATTACGTAATTGTAGTGCCACTTGTTGGATCATTCAAAGTGAAAAGGGTAGAAATTGTGGAATTTTTGGAATATCCATGTTGGATGAGAGATTCTATCTGGCCCTCCTGGCTGAGCTGAGGAACATTAGGTAGTACATATGTTAATTGAGGGAAGAATTATGTCATTTTAGCCACATATGCTAAGTGTCATTTGCTAATAACATCTACAATGACTAGGATCCTTCATCACTTGTAATGATTTTCAATTTTTTCCACATTGCTAATGGTAAAGGTGATTTCAATCTTGATTGAGGTTTCTTCTCCCTTTTGCATGATCAGAGGGTCTAGATTTCATTATATTTATGAGTATTTACAAAGCTGCATTCACGTAATAGACATTGGCTGGATCATCACATTTATTGTGGTAGTAGCATGCAACTCATGCAGTTGAGATTTCCTTCTTAATTTTTCTACACATTTTTACAAGCTTTATACAGTGTCTTATTTAAGTTGCTTTCTAGGGCTTGAAAGAACTATCAACAAATGGTCAAATTGGTGTGAAGAGAATGGGAGAACTCAACAGCAAACCATTTCAGGAAGCAATGAAAAGGAAGTATAATGAGGTCGAGGCAGATGAAAGGGCGACAGAATTGTGCTCCCTGTGGGAGGAATACCTTAGAGATCCTGAATGGCATCCTATAAAGGTGGTTGAGATTGATGGGAGACATCAGGTATGCAGTTAAAAGTGTACTTCTGTAAATCTTTTGTTGTAGCACAAGCTTATATTTGAGGAAAATGAAATGGTTTAGCACGAAATCTGTGATTAATTGTGCACTCACGTTGCAAACATATGCAGACCAAGCAAGTTCTGCATTACTGCACTTCTGGTAACTAAAAACCTTGGGATATATAGTGTTTTTATAAAGGGGTAACTTAATTCTGCCCACATGTCTTTTGCCTGTCTTCTCCATCCTGCAAAACGAACAAATGGGAACAACAAAACTATCTTAGACTACAAACAGAAAATCGGACATAAGTGAATAGCAATATAAAGTATAATTGAACACTTAATTTCAATAAATTTGGGGTCCTCTATAGCCTGTGTATCACCGTTTTATTTGGTTCGTGGATATCTTCGAGGAAGATCATAATGCAAGCAAATCTTTCGCATATTAATTTTGGCCTACCTGAGTTCTTTCTTCCAACACGTTCTAGTGAGATTACGTCATTTTTGTGAAACAAGCTTTTTAGGTCTATGCCAATAAGCTCCAACCACTTAGTCAGCCTTCTCTTAATTTATCCTCAATCGGTTCCATTATATTCTTAGTTAAAAATCAATATGATTGAAAAAATTTCCCTTGGTTAACGGATTGGAAATTCTCTGTGGTTTGGATATGTTTTCTAATAGATTTCTGGGAGCTGTTAAAGTTCTTTTGCACTCTTTTTGTTCTTTTGGCTTGTGGTTTACTTACAAACACCTGTTCTGTGTTGTTTCAGGCAGTAATCGACCAAGATGATGAAAAGTTGAAGGACCTGAAGAATAATTATGGCGATGAAGTGTACGATGCTGTGACCTCTGCTTTGACCGAGATAAATGAATATAACCCAAGTGGGAGGTATATTATTTCAGAACTTTGGAACTATACCGAAGGTAGGAAAGCTACTCTGCAGGAAGGAGTTGTTCATATGATGAATCTATGGAGAACTTACAAAAGAAAGAGGGGAATGGATTAATAGTTGGATGCCCTTATCTGTGTTTTTCATGTGTCATTCTATGGGCAGACCCTCATTTTAACTACCAGATAATGAATAATTGTATTAGGATTATGTATGGGCTGTATCGGAGACTGAGATTTACTATTGACTGTTACTATTGACTGTCACTTGAGGCTGTTGATCTTGTGGCTAATAGTTAATGCAGTAGAACTTCTTATCTTCGACCGGATCTTTGTTGCACATGCAAGCATTTACATACACTATGCATTTTCTCATTTTCCAAGGTTTTATGATCCTTAAGCTTAAATCGAAATGAGAGGGCCCCTGCTGTGCTCTTTTTAATTGAAAAGAAGACGGAAAAAAAGGGAAGGAGGTGATAGAGATGCCCAACTGCTATAGTTTTTGCTATAATTGCTTTCTTTTTCAAGTTGATTAATGCTATTTAGCTATCATCAGGATTGATTTCTTGCCCATATTGGGTGTGCGACCACATAGGTTACTTTAGATCCCAATGGTGTCTCCTGTGCAATATGAGCAATATATCAGTTTTGTTAGCATCGGTGGTGTTAAACATCCGTTTATGTGACGTTAATTGATAGATAACCTTAAAAGTAGGAAAATAAATTAATGAATTATATTTAAGATGTTCAATTACTTGCACAACTTCTAAATTAGTGATCTGGTGCTGGATGGCATTAAAAGCTCGTGCTGAGAACAAACTTCGCACTTGCCACTTGACTTCTATGCTTTCAAGAAGTATTACATCTTTACAGTCTTAACTGTTAATACAGTTAATTGTGTTTTCAAAACTACATTGTAGAGGATGTAACAATTATTTCGCAAAGCTAAGAAAAGGTACGATAATCTTTGTCTTGAAGTTGAAATGTTGGAACTGTAACAGCTTCAAAAACCAGTAAAGCGTAAAGCCTCCAAGTTTTTTCTGAATGGACATTTTTATTTGAAATTATCCGAATTGAATAAGAATGAGACCGAACTAGTTATTTGGGTTCAGTTTTAATTAGGTTTTAAACTTAGTTTTTTATCCTAAGAATCAATCAACTACTATATTAATTTATATTTTCGAACAAAGAACATTAATTAACAGTTTTGTTGCCTAAACAGGAAGGAAAAAGTGTGTTTTGATACGAACAAATTTTTTGAAGTGTAAAGAGAATCCCATCAAACTAAACACAAAGAAGTCGATTCTTGTCCATATTGATTCTATCTTTCTATATGAAATTATTGAGTTATTTTCATAGAATTCTTATTGGTACTCAGTCCGATTTCTTGAATTGTTCATTAATATTTGCAAATGGAAATAATTTAAACCATGAAAGAATGGAAGCCGATTTTGGGAGGGAATTATGGTGAAAATCTTTGCTAATATCATCCAATTAATTCTTCCCAATCCTTAGCTTGAGCTTCCAATCAAGAATCATCTTTTCAAACCTAGGACACAACATATTCTTTTAAAACGCTTGCCTTAAAACAAAAATGTAATACACTTGCTTATTTTTATTTTAATATGTTGGAACATGAAATAATTTTCTTTTTTTGGAACCAGAGCTGGTTAAGGAAATATTAGACAACGAAGATGGCACTTATGGGAAGACGAAAGTCACGGGTTATTGAAAAAAACTGATAGGAGATGGGCTTGTTGCAGCAAAAGGCCAGAAATGGTCAAAGCACCGGAAATTGGCTGACCATGCTTTTCATGGAGAGAGTTTGAATGTAGAATTCTGTAGTATTCTGTTATGGTGAATTGTAATTCTAGTGTCTATTCCAACAAAATAATGAGTAGTAAAAAATGTGATGGTTGTAATCGAGCTTATTCAAGCATACTGCAAGTATAATTTTAACCTTTGTGGACATCCTCTTTATCAGGGTATGGTTCCAGCAATGATTTTGAGTGTGCAAGCTATGCTGGAGAAATGGAGAAATTATGACAGGAAGGAAATTGAAGTATGACTAGAAATTGGAGAAGTATGTTGTGTCTTAGGTTTGAAAAGATGATTTTTGATTGTAAACTCAAGCTAAGGATTGGGAAGAATTAATTGGATGATATTAGCAATGATTTTCACCCTAATTCCCTCCCAAATTCGGCTTCCATTCTCATGAAACATCGGAGCAAAAAAGAAATGAAATTGGGGGGGGGGGGGGGTTAATGTAAATTTTCGATTTAGGTCCTCAAGGTTCAACATTCAGCTATTTTGGTCCATTAAGTTCCAATTAAAATGAAAAGGTCATTCAATGATCATTACTGAAACCGAACGTAACTTTAGTGACCGTTAGTGCAAGTTTTAAATTTCAGTGACCGTTTTTTTTTTTTGACGTAATTTCAGTGATCGTTTGAGAAATTAACCCATAAATTTATAATTAGGGGTGGACGTGGTTCCATTTGATTCTGGTTCTATGAGAATCATATCGAACCAAGAATCAATGGTTTTTAATATAATGGAACCAAATGGTATTTTTTAAGATGTGGAACCGAACAGAACCGAACCACTTGGTTCTAGTTCGGTTTGGTATGGTTCTAGTACCATTACAAAGTATTACTTAAATTTTCAGACTTGCATCATATCCATAAGTTACTAATATATACTTAAATAAAAAATATAAGCATAGCAAGTTCAAATTTTCAATAATTAAAATTATAAAAGTCCAAACTAACAAACAAAATATAAACGAATGAGTCATCGTGAGAAGTTAATAATATCGAATTCTAATTTCATCTTCCGTCCAATCAATTCATTTACATGAAGCCGTTAGACCTACATGAGAAAAATGAAACTGAAATATAAAGTTAAAACTCGAAACTAATAGGGAGGGGTGATGACAAAATGAACAAGTCAAATAACTTAGCCCTTACCATCAGATAATCATTAACCATTTAATACTCCATAACTTATGTTTTAACTTTGAGAAACTCTACAAACATAATTCAAAATACACAATTAAAAAAAATTAAAATCATTTGCAATTAATAAGATGTAACGTAATAATATTTTACGAAATAAATTTTACCAGATTCAATTTTTTCATAGAACTACATCTCCTCAATGCAAATTCTGTCTTGAGTTACTCTCAAAAGCCTAGATTCTTCTCGTAACCAATTTTGGGTACAAATTAAAGCCTCAACTGTTGTAGGAGTTAAAAAACTCCTAAAACAATCAAGAATGCGTCCTCCAATACTAAATGTTGACTCAGAAGCAACTGTAGATACATGAATGACAAGCACGTCTCTTGCAATATTTGACAAAACTTTAAATCTTGGGGTATTTATCTTCCACCAATTCAAAATATCAAAATTTATATCATCTGCAACTTCATTTGGTTCCATCAAATATCTTTGAAATTTTGAATCTCATATTTTCTAGATAAACTGCATTTGCTAGTTTTTAATTTCTTGTGCCCAGAATCAAAATTATCAAAGTCATACCAATCATCATCAGAACTATCCAGGGATTGTAAGGTTTAAATTTGAAATAATTCATTGAAGTGATGTTTAAACACAAATATTGAATACATTTAAAATTAATGGGCTACACACGTTTTATGTGTTGTACCAAAATAATGACTTTTAGGCTGGTTTCAATTAACATAAAATCAAATTCATACAAAAAAATAAAATTATAAATTAAGTTTGGTTCTTTATTCTAGAATCAGAACTGAACCAAAACCATAACCAAATGGTTTTTTGTTCGAAGAACCAAAACCATTTTTTTTTTTTTTGTAGAACCGAACTGAACCAAACCGCTTGATTTGGTTTGGTTTGGTTTGGCCTGAACATTTTGTCCACCCCTATTTATAATAACAAATCACTATTTGATCTTAAATGTTACTAATTAGGGTAAATTCGTTCAGTGGTCTTCCCCCTTTCTGTTTGTACCAAACCATTTCCTCAACCTTCCATTTGGAGCACTTCACGTTTCTAACTTATTAAAATTGTGTGCACCGTCTCCTAACTCAACGAAAACTGTCTCTGTCGATTTAGGGGAGAAAGAATTGCAATACTTTGAATACTATTAAGAGTGTGTTTGATGCACGTTTTTTTTAGAAGATAATGCATTTTTTTGGTGATGTGATGATAAATATGTGGTTGAAAAATAAGAAAATGTTATTGATGTGATATAAAATATTATTTTATTAAAAAATATGTGGTTGAAAATGAGTAAAAAAATGAGAACGTGGCCCAAATAGGGGCTAAATGAGATATATGTATTCCGCTCTATGAAATTGCACTTCTCAAAGTAGAGAAAAATTAATTTTATTACATTTATCATTCATTTATCACATGCCCAGTGTGTCATTTTGTCATCTAAATAGACGGTTTCTACAGAGTTGGAATTTCTACGTGCACAATTTTAAAAGGTTGAGTACGTGGATGACACAAACAGAAGATGGGGGTATGAACGGAATAAACTGAAGAATTGGGACCCTAGAGGAATTTACCCCAATTTTATGTTCCAAGTCCTTTTTCCTTCTTTGGCACCGATTTGCCCTTATATAGAGCAAGTATATTGCATCTCTTATTTCTACTGAAACCCTAATAATTCTGTCTGCAGCCAGCCGAAGTCTGTAGTCCAGTTTTCTTATTCGACTTTCGAGAAATTTTTTTGAGATAAATGGGGCTGTGATTACAAAGAGAGAGGGTTGAGTGGGGTTTTCTCTTTTGTCGAAGTTTGTAGAGAAGATTGAAGATCGAGATGAATTTGTTAAGATTCGGGGTGAATCGATGCTTGCCGCCCCCTTGTTTGTTGCAAGGGCTGGTTTATGGCAGCTTAAGAATTTGCCCCAAATCAATTTCATCTCTTTTGTATTCTCTACTTTTTCTTCGATCTGGGTCTTTCCCACTATGAATACCTTTTTAAATTTACACTTGATATGAGCCCCCTCTTGTGTTTACAAATCATGTTCATATGAATCTGTATTTTGCATTTGTTGGTGTAATATGGGTGAGTTGATTTTGGGTGCTCACACTATTGCAACAGTGCATAAAGAAAAAGCTTTATTGTTCTTGGATTATCACTGTAATCAGAGGAAAATAAAGCAGCGGCCAGACAACCGTAGAGATGGTTTCCACAGATGAAATGAAATGTTTATTCAATTTGTCTACTGATTCCATCTCATATTTTTCTTTTCCCAATTGATTTTTTTTGTTAATGAATCGCCGGTGGGTATTATTTTTCTAGTTTATGCACTAGTTTTGTTATTAATCTTGGTTTTGCATTTTCGGATGTCGTTTTTGAAATACAAGTTTGCTTTGAGTCAGATTTTGTTCCTTTAATTATCTCAATTTTACGAACCTAAGAAATGGAAATGGAGTAGCAGATGTTCTTCTTCGGCTTTGAATTAAAGATTTGTAATCTTCTTTTATTCAATTATCAATACCGGTCTACCTATTTCAGTATTTCGATCTCTGTTTTTCAAGAAGCGTTTGGCATGCATTGTTTTTTGGAAAATTCTCAAGAAATTGGATTCTCCATTCTCGAAAGAGCAAATGATAGGAAATCTTGAGATAAATAGAGGTTGTCACACAAAAAGGAGTTTTAATTACAAGAGTACATCGCGCCCAGGTACCTAGGAGCACAAAGACAAGGCAAAGCCTGTTCAAAATTGCTACTTGTACACATTTGGCATACAATTTTCGACACAACCCTCTCACATGTGTATGGGTTCACGATGGAGTCCACATTGTGAGGTCCACACACGTGTGAGAGTTGTGTATGAAATTGTGTACCAAGTGTGTAAGTGTAGCATTTCTCTTGTTTCATTACTTGAACAGTCTTGAACACATAGCCCGATTCAGAGGCCTTAAGGAATGGACAGCCAATGGTTGACCAACCTACTAAAAGACTGAAAAGTTCTAGCAAAGCAAAGAGAGCTCTTTGCACCAGCTGGTCTTTACATTGACGAGAATAAGAGATAATTACAGTTGTGGGCTTAAATTTTTTATATTATTCGTATACAATTTTAACTTCTTGTACGGGTGTCCAGAAGATTGGTAGTAGATAGGCAAGGCAATGAGCCAAGCTAACTTGTGAGTTGAAGCTCGTTGCTTGAGTTGAGCTGTGAGCAGTGTTAAAGTTCGACCAAAATTTTAAGACTTCAGGTTTCATTGAACTGAGCTGGCTCACAGGGTTTTTTTTTTAAAAAATTATTTTAATCTTTTATTTTTTAAAAAATCGTAAAATTTTAAATTCTTTATAATGATGTAAATTTTGTTCAATTTGTATTAATTGTAGATTAAATAAAAGTTACACTCTTCCTTGTATTTTTTGGGCTTGGAATCAGTTATGATAAAAGTAGGCGAAGTTAAAATTGTATGCGAATAAAAGAAATTGGATATAGGAGAAAAGAAGTCGGTGATTGGAGCTGAAAAAAATAGAATACTGCAAGTTGAAAATTGTTGATGTAAATTGATGGTAAAAATAATATTTTAGCCACTTCATCCTACTTTAAATCGTCACCATTTTACCAGTTGATTAGATCGTGCAAAAGAACGTCGTTTCTATATTTTTTATACGATAGATACCTGAAATGATTATTTTCAAATAAATAAAATTAAGAACGTTATAATTTTAAAGAATAATTATAGGTGGGACCACCTTTCATTTTTTGAAGACATAATTCAAAATGTTCATTTTGCCCCCTCGTAATTCCAAACCTTTAAAATAGTTGCAATACATGGGCGGTTTTCATCCACTTGATTAGAAAATTAAAAATTTAACCTCTTTGACTTTTGAGTAATTTTGATTAATTTTATTTAAAATAGTAAAATGATAAATTTATATTTTTCTAATTATTAATAATTAAAATAAAAATAAAAATAAAAAAAATCTACCCCAGCTCCAAATTTTCATCTTCCACACCACCCCCATCTTACTTCTCCATTCTAGCCGGAAAACACGTTCCCACCACATTCAAAACTTCATTCCCATCCCATTAGTTGGGCTAACACACACATCACCATATAAACCTAACCAACAAATGGGTCATCCTAAGTGAATTGGTTATTTTTGGGTCAAGCTAAGCACTATGGTGTCGATAAAAGTATCCAACATTTTTCTCAAATAATCGTCCAAATTTATTGGGTATCAAAACATAACAAATATCCACTTTGATGCATATTCAACTTACAAGCAAACAAAACATAACGTTTATATTTGTCTAACCAAGATAACCAAATAAAATTGGAATCATTGACATTTCTTTGTATTTCGGACCTCAAACACATACCATATCTGCTTCATATACACACCAGGGTTAAAATCAAGAAAACACAAGTAGAAATAGATAATCATAGTGATTAATCAAGAGCAAATAAATATGCGATGAAGATATAACATAGAATAATACACAGATCTTTCGAACACGCTCTCAAAGAATATTATATTAACACCAAGTTAATCAAACAAACGACCAACACTTATACAACAAATGCATAAATGATCCCACAAAAAAATCTTACCACACTTATCCTACTCCGTTTCGTGTAGCTCATATCCCGAGAACACATATCTTATCTCATCGTCCACTATGCTCATTAAATTGGTCACTAAAATATTTTTAACCGGTAAACCACTATAAATCTTAAGTCCACGGGATAATTCTCTATCATTACCTTACTTCTCTCAACTTAAGTATATAACGGATCTCCATCGAACATAAGTGATATTAGCGTCGCTCTCGCACTCTTTCTGATCAGGGTCTTAACATATAGAGGATACCAATATTTGATCACATCACCGCTTGTGATCTAAATGTCATCCAAATATCACTCTTCACATTCTCCGTATATATCACAAAGGCACTCTCAAGCATCTATACTCTACATTACCAATAGATATACTTATTATAATGCATCCGAAACTACTATGCAAATCGATACCTTTGACGACCACAAAGGTTAAAACTTAGTTTAAATCGACTCACGTACCACAAGTTACTCAAATACCAAAGCTCAAGATATTCGTAAAGGATTTATCCCACAAATGGAAGGGTTAATGTATCACTCACAAAGAGAAGAGAACGAAGAGTTGGTTACTTCAATACACTCACAAAAGAGGCTTATAAAGAGGAAGAAAATAACCCACATAAGGCTACCTCATATTATCTCACAAACTACACAAAGATGAAGGAAAAAACGTGTGCCCCTCTTTCTTCTCACTATCACACTCTCTCTCACACCACTCATAGGGAAAAAGGAGTATGCCATAACTTCCACACAGATGCAAAAGTAGTAACTAGGTTTATACTCAATAAACCTTACTTGGGTCATAACTAGACCCAGTAGCAACATTTGCCTCCCCTCTTTCCTTGTCTTTCCTTTTATTGTTATTCCTAGGGCAGTCTCTTTCAACGTGTAAAAATTTACCTCAATTAAAATACCTCTTACCTATCGTTCTTGCCTTAGACCTACATTTGCTATCAATAGTTTTATAAAACTCTTCATTTTGCCAAATTGAAAAATAGCCTTTTTGCCATTAGAAAAAAATTAACTCAAAAAGTGTTGTCATTTTATCAAAAAATGCACAAAACACAAAATGAACTAAACAATGTCCACAAGCAAATTATAGATACAATTCATATAGAATAGTCAAACAAACTTTCCTAAGGTTACATGCAATTCTAACGGTAAAAAAAATTGATAATAAATTCACAAAAAACTTAAGGCAAATAATTAACAAATAATTCATATGTTTAGTAATAGGCAATGGTTACCCTACATAGTAATAAACCTTAGAAGTGCTGCCTTGAACTCTCGTTTGCTCGTGATTTGGTTTTGTTGAGGTCCTGTGAGTGAGATACCTTGGTCCATTTGAGTGGAGCTGACTTATATGCATTGGGTCATTGATCTGAACCATGTATAATCCACTTTTGGGTTCCACATTTATAATCATTGGAAAGGGGAGTATTGTTTTACATTCATAGTGTTAAGTTCAAATTATAATTGACAATTTCCTTAGTCAAAATCAATTCCTAGTTGAATTGTATTAGGAGTTTATCGAATTGTAATCAAAGTCAAAGATGAGCTATTGAGTCCTAACTAAAGTTAAAAGAGTTGGGAATATAGTATAATCCTTAAAGGAGTCCAAGATATCCAAGAAGATCACATATGATCAAGTGAATTCATTTAGAAGTCTAAAGAGTGTTAAAGAGCCGCACAAGTAATGTTCCAAATTCTCAATCGCAACTTGTAATGCATTTTCACATAAAAAAACATTGAAATTTGGACAAGGCTATTTATAATAATTGTAGCCCTTTGAGTTAGCTTTCTAACACATTTTGGATCACATCAATCGGATATTAGGAGATTACATTATGACTAAAGTACTGACGATTGCTCAGCTGAGGCTTTCCTATTGCTGGACTAGCGCTCGAGCGATGTGGTTATTCGAGAAACAGTAATATTCGATTTTCAAACTAATTTTGAGTTATTTTCAACCCAACCCATTATAAATATACACCATATAAGACGTCCAAATGTGTGTTGAATTAGATTTATTCCATAGAGATCAATTCTTTGATGGTTCAAAATATTCATTGAACCCTTGATTCAATCACAATATTATTTGTTCATTATTCAACCCATATATTGATCCAATTAGGAGAGTCTTGTTGTAAGTCAAGAGTTTGTTCTTCGAAAGTCAAAAACATATTCTAATATATCTTGTATTAGCCTACAAGATCAAAACACATAAAGATCTTTTGATCAAACATCAACCTGAAGAACGAGGAGTTCTTCACTTAATCTACTAGAGATAAATCAATACCAAGAATCGGTGGCTATTGCAGAAGCATAAATTCAGGAGAACCAAGGTGAGGCACCAAGAGTCGGGATTTGGCGTCGGAGCATGCAATCTAGAAAGGTTAAGGTATAAATTAGGAGTTGAGATTTGTTTTGAATGAACACACCTCCAATAGGATCAAGGGAAACTGTAGTAATTAAAGTTAGAAGTTCTACAAGGTAGATGCGTCTGGATCATATTGTAAGTTTGTTTTGATTTATAATAGATTATTAACTGGTAAAGTACTCGGAGTTTTACCTAGTTAGGGTTTCTCCGTGATCATCTTTAGTGTTCTTTACTACTATAATTATTGATCGTGGTATTCAAAGTTCAAAATTAGGATAATTAACTTTTTTGATCTAACCATCTAAAAACAATTAAACGGTGATTTGTTACTAATTGTATAATTCCGCACATTGGGTCTAAATATTTAGTAATTTAAAACTTTCACATATCAATAAATTTGAATTATTATCACCATATTGAACTAACTTAGTGTGGTTTATTGATTGAAGGTCACCATTAAACTCTACAAAACCTTTCCAGCAATATCAGAGGCAGAACCAACTACTGCCTCAGCAAGAGCAATACCTCCCTCACCAATATTGCAGCTGTATAGAGGAAAAGTCAAGTAAGAATATTTGATGTAAGTGCGCATTAAAAGACCAATAGATTGGACGTAACTTGGGGTTAAGCCCAGGCCTCCAATTAAACCAGCAGGAAGGTCAATGATAATGTCACAGTAAAGATTAGGCATTACCAGCACGTCAAAAAGTGCTGGATTCTTCACAAGCTGTACAAGGAAAGAGAAATGGTTAACTAAAACATAGTTTCAGACTTTTCTTCTTAATGAATTTGCATAGTTCATTTCCATGTCATCTCGTTGTTAACTCGAAGCATATTGATGCAAATAACTAATAAGCTTGTTCCACATATAACAGCTACAGCTTGCACCAAAGAAAATTGCATACGAAGACATGGACACTCTCTTGTACCATATATCATACAGCAATTGTCAATGACGTTTTCTTCATATACTATTTCAGGGTACTTTTCTGCAACCTCACGACAACATTGCAAGGTAAAAAAAGTGATGATTGATTTGTGCGACGAAGAGGTGGAGGCGGTGCAATTGTGGTTGGAGATGGAAATGATGATCGATTTGAGGAGGTAGTGGTAGAGGTTGTTGGTGTGGTGTTGGTGGGGCGGTGACAACGACGGTGGCAGTTGGGTGGTGAAGTAGCAAAGATGTTTGAGTGTTGCCCGTGCCAATGGTGCTCAAGTGGAGTATAGTGGTGTGAGATGAAGAGCATTTGTGACCAATTATTTGGATAATTGTAACCAATAAAATGAATAATTTGTAATCAATAAATAAAGTGTAACCTATAAAAATATATAATTTGTGATTAAATTTGTAATTGTGATCCAAATTTTGTATTTTGTGACTGTGACATTGTGTGATTTGTGACGATACATGATCGTGACAATAAATTGTATGTTATTGTAACCTTTAATTATAAGCCTCTGTTTGGTGATGATTAAATCAGGTTTTTAGTAAATTTTGATAAAAAATGATAAAATGCGTGGTTGAAAAGCGATGGATCTCATAAAATATGTGATTAAAATTAATTGTTGACTTTGACTTAAATTAAAATTTTAATCCCTACAAAACATGAGCATAATTAATAAAACGGGTCACAAAATTTTTATCAAATGGTCACACTTGAGACCAACTAATTTTTGAAAGAACTCCACACATTTCTTATATTTGAGAGTGAATTTTAAAACTATGATAATTATGTATTTTTCTCAAATAGGTTCGAATTTTTTTTTTTTATCATTTAAATCTAAATTAGAAATTTAAAACACATCAAAATGACAGTTGACACAAACCCAATAAAAAAACCAGAAAACCCGACTGCATTGAACCCTAGCTCTATTTTCCGTTAGGGGCGGAGCCCAATAAGGTCCAGTATGGGCATAGGCCCACACTAAACTTTTGGGCTCCAATTTTCCCTCTTTTTTTTTTTTTTTTTTTTTTTTTTGGGGCAATTGCATGAATACCCATAAAACTGGGGACATTTAGAAAAATCATGCTAAAAATTATTTTCAAGTAAAAAATACTGTCATTTTTCCCCACACAGTTCAAGACCAACCAATTCTATTGCAACTCTAACAATTGTGGCCCAACAAACCATTCTAAGTTTTTAAGGACATGTTTAGACGTGTTGGTATTTTAATTTTTACAAGTAAAAATTTAATTATTTTGATAGTAAATTAAATAAATAACTTATTTATAACTTTTGTTGTTGCAAGATTACTTATTTTAAAAAAGTAACAAATACTCAAAAAGTAACAGAAATGTTAAAAAAAAGTGACATACACTCAAAAAAGTGAAACAAACTCAAAACAAGTGATAAACACTAAAGAAGTTATAGAAATTCAAAATGTGATGTACTCTCAAAGAAGAGATACAAATTCAAAACAAGTGACAAAAAAACTGAAAAGCGACAGAAATTCAAAAAGTGACGTACTCTCAAAAAAGAAACAAATTCAAAACAAGTGGGAAATAAAAAAGTAACAACAAAGTGACAAATATTCAAAAATATCAAAAACTCAAAAAAGTGACACACATCAGTTAGATGATTTTTTCTTTTTTAAAAAGGGACAAACAATAGAAATATAATAGAAATTCAAATAAAAAAAATGACACTAACTCAAAAAAGTGACAAAAAAATTAAAAGACACTATAAAAATGACACAAATTCACACAATTGACGAAAAATAAAAATTTGACAAACATTAAAAAATTGACGAACTTTAAAAAAAAAAGTGACAAACAATAAAAAGAGCAGGAATTTTAAAAAATAATGACATAAATGTCACTTTTTTTAGGCAATAAAAACTTGATATATTTAATGACCGTTTTTTCACTCTTCAAGTGAGGTTTTTGTTATCTTATGCATTTTGTAATACATCTTTTGAATTTAAAATTAATAAATGATTAGTTCATAATTACAAGTCGAAAATGGCCACAAGAAATGAACTTAATAATCATGGTTTAAACTTCATAAATTTTTACATTGATATCGATAAGGAAAAAATAAAAAGAAAAATTAATAATCATAGCTTTACATTTAATAATTTATATAAGATAATTTTTTACTTTTAAATATCGTCCATAACATATTTACTATGATCGCGTTGCAAGCTTCTAACAAAATTTTGAATCGCTCAAAATGGATAACTGCAATGTAAAATACAATATAAAACGAAAATATTTTAATAATAAATTTTTTAAGAAGAGAAAAAATTTAGACAGGAGGGAATGGTTTATCCGCCTGTGTTCCCTTTAATTAGTTCCATTACGGTAAAAAAAAAAAAAAGAAGTAATTAGAATAATACACTTAAACTTAATTATATATCTAATTACAGTATTAATTAAGCCGTGCTCAAATCCATCCGGAAACACAGGCAGATAAACCATTCCCTCCTGTCTAAATTTTTTCTCTTCTTAAAAAACTTATTATTAAAATATTTTCGTTTTATATTGTATTTTACGCTGCAGTTATCCATTTTGAGCGATTCAAAAATTTGTGAGAAATTTGCAACGCGATCATGGTAAATATGTTATGGACGATATTTAAAAATAAAAAATTATCTTACATAAATTATTAAATGTAAAACTATGATTATTAGTTTTTCTTTTTATTTTTTTCTAATCAATATCAATGTAAAATTTATGAAGTTTAAACCATGATTATTAAGTTCATTTCTTGTGGCCATTTTCGACTTGTAATTATGAACTAATCATTTATTAATTTTAAATTCAAAAGATGTATTACAAAATGCATAAGATAACAAAAACCTCACTCGAAGAGTGAAGAAACATAGTCATTAAATATATCAAGTTTTTTTTGTCTAAAAAAAGTGACATGTATGCCATTATATATATATTTCTTATTTCTGCCTTTTTATTGTTGTCACTTTTTCTTTTTCTTTTCGAAATCGTGACACTTTTTTTAGTGTATATCATTTTTTTGAGTGTTTGTCACTTTTTAATTTCTTTCACTTTTTTGAGTGTGTATCATTTTTTTTGAATTTCTATTATGAGGGTGTTTGGTAGAGATTAAAATCAGATTAAAATTGAAAATATAGCCGTTATTGTTGACTTTTATTAGACGGGTGGGACCCAATAACGGTCATATTTTCAATTTTAATTGAATTTTAAGCCGTACCAAACATGCTGTATATTTCTTTGTTTGTCCTTTTAAAAAAAAAAAAAAAAAAAAATTCTGTCACTGATGTGTCACTTTTTTGAATTTTTTTATGTTTTTGAGTATTTGTCGCTTTTTTTATTGTTGTCTTTTTTTAAAAAAAAAATAAAATTGTTTTGCCACTTGTTTTGAAGTTGTATCACTTTTTTTTTTAGAGTATGTTACTTTTTGAATCTCTGTCACTTTTTAATTTTTTGTCACTTGTTTTGAATTTGTATCCCTTCTTCGAGAGTACATCACATTTTGAATTTCTATAACTTTTTTTGTGTTTATCACTTGTTTTGAGTTTGTTTCACTTTTTTGAGTGTACTTAAATTTTTGTTACTTTTTGAGTATTTGTTACTTTTTAAAAAATAAGTTATAGTTGTAAATAAGTAATCTTGCAACAACAAAAGTTATAAATAAGTTATTTATTTAATTTACTGTCAAAATAATTAAATTTTTACTCGTAAAAATTAAAATACCAACACGTCTAAACATGTCCTTAAAAAACTTATACTGGTTTGTTGGGCACAATTGTTAGAGTTGCAATAGAATTGGTTGGTCTTGAACTGTATGGGAAAAAATGAGTATTTTTTACTTGAAAATAACTTTTAGCATGATTTTTCTAAATGTCTCCAGTTTTATGGGTATTCATGCAATTACCCCTTTTACTTTTTGTGAAATTATAAAAAATCAGGTGTTTGAAAATTGAAATTAAAAAATCAGGAACCAAGTTTTATTATTAAAAAATCAGGTACTATATAAAACTCTAACCCTAATTTATCACACACACACTCTCTCTCTCTCGATACCGCCGAACTCTCCCCAAAATTTATTCGAACCCTAAATTGAGATTCCCTAAGGTGGTGGCGACGTGTAGGCGTGGCGATCGCGAAAGTGGTGGTCGTATAGGTGATGGTTGAGTGACCGTCGAACTCTCCCCAATTTTATTCGAACCCTAAATCGAGATTCCCCAAGGCGACGACGGCGTGTAGGCTATGGTTGTGGTCGTGTAGGCGATGGTTGAGTTGACTTTGGGTTGGTGGTTTGCATATGGTGGCGATCGCGAAGGTGCATTGAATATGCAGCCCCCTATGGTGATTGAATGCCCAAATCAAACAAACCCTAGATGAGTTGGGCAACAGCGATTGGTGTCGTTAGCAGCAGCGACATTTGGTGGTTGTGTTGTTTTAAGTTTGTAAATGGTTGTGTTTTAATGGTGGTTGTCGTGGTAAGGGGTGGTGGTGCGAGGAGCGATGGTGTTGGTGGTTGGTGGTGTGATGATAGTCGTGCAGGTTGTTTGGTAGTGGTGAAGGGAGTGAGGGTGGTTGCGGCGGGGATGAAGGTGGTGGTGTCTCTCTCTGTTGATGCGATCTTGTGGAGGTGGTGTGTGACCAAGTATTTAACTTGTGGCCTAAAAGTTTTGACAATATGTGACTGAAAAATAATCTGTGATCAACTAATTTAAAAATATGTGACCTCAAAATAATCTGTGACATACAAACTTTTTGATCTGTGACCTCGAAATAATTCATGATAAAAAAATTTGACGATATGTGATCAGTAAATAAATCTGTAACTTACAATTATGAATATGTGACCATTAATCACAAAATTGACTTTATTATCTTTATTTAATAAATTTTTAATTAATTAAATTCATATCCGATTTTTGAATTTTCAAATTATTTTACCTCACTTTTGAATTGAGATAAAAAATACACCTTAAATATAAATTTTCCCTTGCTTTTTTTTTTTTTTTTTATAGTTATATGTTAGGGAAAAAAATCAAAAATCAAATGTATAGTTTACATCAATTCACAAATCAAGTTTAGAGTTTGAAAATTAAAAAAATTAGGTTTTTTTTAATATAATATAATATAATTAACCCACCCCACCTGCACCACCCTACCGCTCCGGGGACTATTTCGACGACCATTCCGACCACCACTCTTCTCCAACGATTATTTCGGCGACTTCTCCGATTCCTACAAATATTCCGACGACCATTCTGATCACATATTATTTTTTAGTCACAGATAATAATTTTTAGAGGTCGCAGATTATTTTACGATCACATCTCAAAATTTTTGTAGATCACAATTAATTCGTTGGTCACAGATTTTTTCACGATCACAGATTATATAATTTTTAGGTCACGGATAAAAAATTGATTGGTCACGAATTAAATTTTTAGTCACAAATTACCAAATCTTAAGGTCACAGATTATAATTTTAGTCACAAAACCAAAATCACAAACAATCTTCATCCCCCCGTCGTCGTCGTCGCCGTCGCCAACAACAACAAAACACCACGAACACATCACCACCACCATCACCATCAAACAAGATCTAAACCTACCAACCCACCACACACTCCATGACTGGTCAAAAACCACGCACATATGCCGCCAATACCACCGTACCACTACCAACCAACTCCGAATCCAACACATCTGCAGTCAAACACCACTACAACAAGCATCAACACGACTGTCGCATCCCGACGCAACTGTCGTTCACAGCACACACCCACACCCACTGAACGGCAGCTGTGAACGACACTCACTGAATTGCACACAATCTCCCGAACGCCAGCGTCACTGCTTTGAACGGAGCAGCGACGCTGCCGTTTGCAGCAGCACGGTGACCTGCTGCAAGCAACATCGACACTACCACTGTTCAAAAGCAACGTATCGACGCAGAGAGATAAGGGGAAAGGGGAGGGAGAAGGAGGCGCGAGAGATAAGGGAGAGAGTGATGGGGTAAAGAGTGATAAATTAGGGTTAGGTTTTAATAAATTACCTGATTTTTGAATATTGAAATTTGGTCTCTGATTTTTGAATTCTAATATTCAAACCCCTGATTTTTTGTAATTTCCCTATACGTTAAAGTCCCAGCCCAAAGAGAGAAGCCCAAATATGGGTATTGCAAACTGCATGTCAACCCAAAATCCCGGCGTCCAGCCCAATCCCAAAATTTAAACCTCGTTCGGTCGTTCCCGTGTCAACAACTCCATCCTCCATTTCTCCGCCTCCGCTCCGGCACTGGCACTTCGCACTTCGCTGCCTCCGCCTCCTGCCCTAAAATCTCATCTTCACCAATCACCCATAAAATTCTCTTTTAGTGGGTAGTGGGTACATTCGTAAGTTGGTTCAGTTCAGCCGTTCAGAACTTCGATCTCATCTTTGCAGCCTCCGCCTCGCAGTCGCCGCTTACAATTATCAGCCGTCCCCTCAGGTTCAGAAACTACTCTCGTGCCTCCTCCTCTGCTCTCCTCCACCTCCAGCCTCCGCCTCTGCTGACTGCTCTCCGCCCGGATAAGAAAGTGCACGCGGCACTCCTCCGTCGACTGTCAGGTATTTTCTTTAGCTATTTGCAGTCTGTAGAGATAGATTCACTGTTAATCTGTTATGGAATTGAAATTGGGTATTGTTGAAATGTGGCTATTGTTGACTGCTGAGTAGATATTGCTGAGATTTGGGCGTTGTTGAGTTGAAATTGCTAAAATTTGGGTATTGTTGAGTCGAAATTGCTGAAATTTGGGTATTATTGAATTGAAATTGTTGAAATATGGGAATTGTTGAAATCTTATGAAGAGATATTTTCAAAGAAAAACTGACCTTATGAAGAGATATTTTCAAAGAAAAACTGACTTGGACATTGTAAATGTTGTTGGGCGGGGGCATCGAATAATGTGGAATTTGACGTCGCTAAATTTCTAACTGATCCTGGTCTAAGGACACCCATTTATAAACGATATCAAAGTATGAAAATTTGAAAGGAACAAGTGTAATTTATACATTATATCATTTTTAGTATTGTTGTAATATTGTTTTATATTTTTATCATCATTAAATCTATAACAAAAAAACTCAACGTTCAACATCGATACATTGTGCCCATGCCGAGTTACTTTCCTAGCTCCGCCCCTGTTTGCCATGGCCGTATTTAAGCTCTTTCTCTGTCTCAGTTCCTTATTGACAGCCTCTTACATTTTTGCCAGGTCTCGGTTTTTTTCCCTTCTCTTTTTTGTTTTCGGTGGTAATTTTTTCTTTTTATTTAATTTTTTTTTTTTTTTTTTTTTTTTTTTTTGTTTTTTTGTTTATTTTTTTTCTTACTTTTTTTTTTTTTTTTTATTAATTTTTTTTTATTTTTTGTTTTTTTATATTTTTTTTTTTTTTTTATTTTATAATTTTTTATATTTTTTCTTTTACTCATCTTTTCATATATATATATATTTTTTTTAAAATTATGGATGATTGTGTGATTATTTGAACTTACTCATTTTTACTTATTTTGCGCCAGTCTTAACTCTATTACACAACTACACAATAATCTGAATTTACTAATTGTTAATTTTTCCTAATTTTTTATTGTTCGATAATATTTTTTCTACTAATTTTTTGCCCGTCTCTTGAATTTTTGCATACCGTTTACTAGTTCATTTTTTGCTAGCCTCTTGAATTTTTGCCTGCCTCTTGAACTATTCCTAGGACTTGCCTTCAAGCAATTGGTTGAATGATTCCTAATAAATAAATGTGCAGATTTCTTCCAGAAAAGTATTTTATCATGTACATTTTTCTTTTAGCTCATACAAATTGACATGTATCAATGGACGAATATTAGCATTTATATATTGTGATATTATGCATCTGTGAAGGTGATTTGAGGCATTAGTATGTCACTGTCTTCATTGTCATGGATTTGGTGCTGATTGAAGGTGATTTGGAACTGATTTCCTTACAATGCTTTGATTTTATGCTATTGAAACTGATTGAAGTTAGCTTCCTTGCATTGCCTTTATTGCAAGACCAGCAGTGTGTTCATGGATGGTGATGAGTTTTACATCATCGTATTTAGCCCCTGTTTGGTAGGGACTAAACTCAGATTTTTAGTAGATTTTGATAAAAGTTGATCAAATGTGTGGTTGAAAAGTTGTGGGACCCAAAAAATACGTGGTTGAAATTAATTGTTGAATTTGAGTTGGATTAAAAATTTGATTTTAATCTGTACTAAACGGGGGCTTAGTCTTGTACCCAGGTAGACTGTAGCAGGCTCTAACATTGGCATATTAAGAGAGCGATGACCTTTCCCAATTGGTGTGGCCATTGGTCCACCGCAGAAGTTCACTTGCATGAACAACCTAAAACTGATCTCCGATATAGTCCTATATCTTGCAAAATAAAAATAAAAATAAAAAAGAAAAAAAAAACTTCGCATTATAACCAACAGCAGATTGGTGAGGACTTTGGAAGTGAAGTCAGGTCATTTGGCCCCCCAAGTTTCTATTTATTACTCCATTCAAATAAAATTACTTTCTAGATATGTTCCTCGGACAAAATAAGGTCCACCAAGTAAAAAGTTGCAATCCATAGTTATGTTGTATCCTGCATCCAATTCTTGGACCAACCACAAGGCATGAAATTGATGAGGGTTTAGTGTGTGCCACGAGAGTCAAGTGAGCTTGGTTTGTTTTTTTTTTGCTCAACATACTGATTATCAGCTTCAAAATTCTATTCAAATGTTATAGATATTTAACTTTACCACTTCCATCATTCAGCGTTCAGCTAAAACCAAAGAATACAAGCAAAATGGATTTTTTTTTATACATATGCATCTAGTCATCTAGACATGCAGTAAAGACATGAGAACATACATAAAACGTACTTGTAAAATTACGTGGGAAGCCATATGCACAACACTTCAAAAAAACTAATGATATACATCACGTGGGAAAGCCACATTACTTCATGATTTACTTATTAGTAAAATTAGGCAAATAATGATGGTTCAATTATAGATAAAATTAATAATGGACATCAAAGAAGAAGGCCTGCACTGGCCTTTTGGGCCCAACCCAAAACTTGTAAAAAAGGGTTTTTAAATATGTTTTGCATTGGCAGCCCAAGAGAAAAAGCATTGAGTAATTTGTTTTGTTCTGCTTTGTGTAACTTGAATAGTTGAATTGAGGGTAGAATTTGTTTTAATTTGCATTATGTAACTTGATTTGTAACTAGAATTTGTTATGTAACTATAATTGCATTATGTAACTTGATTTACTTAAAACTATTTCTGAATTTCTTCTGTTTTAATTGGCCAGGTACTGGATCATGGGCATCTGATGTTCTGGTTGAGTTAGTAAGCACTGCAGTTCCAATATCATCAGATATAATAAAATTGTACCAAGAACTAATGGCATCTACAATGAAGAATGAAGTTCATAAGTGTGTTAATAGAATGATGGCCAATCGAGCCTGGACGACTCGTTTGGAGAACTCAATTCGGAACTTGATCCCGAGTTTCGATCAGGAACTTGTTTATAATGTGTTGCACGGTTCCAAGAACTCAGAGCATGCTCTCCAGTTCTTTCGCTGGGTTGAAAGATCCGGACTTTTTCAACACACCAGAGAAACCCATTTAAAAATCATTGAGATTTTGGGGCGAGCTTCGAAGCTCAACCACGCTAGGTGCATTTTATTGGATATGCCAAAAAAGGGTGTAGAATGGGATGAAGATTTGTGGGTTTTGTTGATTGAAGGTTATGGGAAGGCAGGCATAGTTCAGGAGAGTGTGAAGCTGTTTCAGAAAATGGAAGAATTAGGGGTCGAAAGGACGAGAAAATCATATGATACTTTATTTAAGGCGATTATGCGTAGAGGTCGGTATATGATGGCCAAGAGGTATTTTAATAAGATGTTGGGTGAGGGGATTGAGCCAACCACACACACTTTTAATATCATGATCTGGGGATTCTTTCTCTCAGGGAAGGTCGAGACTGCGAATAGGTTTTTCGAGGATATGAAGAGCAAGGGTATTTCGCCGGATGTGGTCACATATAATACATTGATTAATGGGTACCATCGGGTTAAAAAAATGGATGAGGCGGAGAAGTACTTTGTGGAGATGAAGGGGAGGAACATTGAGCCTACAGTTGTTACTTATACAACATTGATTAAAGGGTACATGTCAGTTGAGCGGGTCGATGATGCATTGAAATTGTTGAAGGAAATGAAGAGTTTTGGGATTAAACCCAATGCCATTACATACTCAACCCTATTATCTGGACTATGTGATGCAGAGAAGATGTTTGAGGCTCGGGATATTTTGAAGGAGATGGTGGAGAAGTACATTGAATCTAAGGATAACGCGATCTTTACTAGGCTAATATCTGGCCAGTGCAAGGCAGGTGATTTGGATGCTGCCATGGATGTTCTCAAAGCTATGATTAGGTTGAGCGTTCCGACAGAAGCAGGGCATTATGGTATTCTGATTGAGAATTTCTGCAAGGCTGGTCAACATGATCGTGCTGTTAAGTTGTTGGATAAGCTCATTGAGAAGGAGATCATTTTGAGGCCTCAAAGTACTTTGCATATGGAGCCTAGTGCATATAACCCGATTATTGAGTATCTTTGCAACAATGGCCAGACATCAAAAGCAGAAATCCTTTTGCGACAGTTGATGAAAATGGGCGTTCAAGATCCTATTGCTTTAAATAATCTGATCCGCGGGCATGCAAAGGAAGGAAATTCTGATCCTGCCTTTGAAATTCTTAATATCATGATCAGGAGAAATGTTCTTTCAGAAAAAAGTGCCTATGAATCGCTCATTGAGAGCTACCTGAAGAAGAATGAGTCCGCTGATGCAAAGACAACTTTGGATAGCATGATAGAGAATGGTCATCTCCCAGATTCATCTATGTATAGATCAGTGATGGAGAGCTTGTTTGAAGATGACAGGATTCAGACAGCAAGCCGAGTCATGAAGACTATGTTGGAGAAGGGGCTGAAGGATCATGAAGACTTAATTGCTAAGATTTTGGAAGCTCTTCTTATGAGGGGTCATGTTGAAGAAGCCATTGGAAGAATTGAGCTGCAGATGGTTAATGGTCTTGCACCTGATTTTGATAGTCTCTTATCTGTTCTCTGTGAGAAAGGGAAGACAATTTCTGCTCTGAAACTGTTGGATTTTGGTTTGGAAAGAGATTGCAACATCAACTTTTCAAGCTATGATAAGGTTTTAGATGCTCTTTTAGCTGCTGGCAAGACTCTCAATGCATATTCGATTTTATGCAAGATATTGGAGAAAGGAGGGGTAACTGATTGGAGTAGCTGCAAAGACTTGATCAAGAGCCTTAACGAGGAGGGGAACACAAAACAAGCAGATACTCTATCTAGGATGATTTTGGGGAAGGGCATGCGGATCGATGGCAAGAAAGGAAAGAAGAAAGCACAAATTGCTTGTTGATAAAATAATGCAACTATTGAGATATCCTAAGGCTAGAACTTGCAGATGATTGGTAGGCAAGATCTGTGTCTGTTTTCATTTACTTGTTACTAATAAGAGAGCTTTATACATCTCTTGGACTTGTATTAACTAGAATATTTGGATGGTGTATTTCTTTGATATTCATATCAGATTGATTATCTCTTGACGTGCATTTTCACTGAATTGCTAGTTTAAGGAAATTCATAAACTGCATGTATACTTTTCAGTGTTCTGCTGCATCTTCTATCCAACAATTAGCAGCTATTGGTATCAAGTTCTGTTCATATTGAAGACTTGTGTCTTTTATGTCTGCTATTTCTGCCGTCGCTTTCTTAATTAAATGACACTAGCTTTTGAAATGAGAATGAGGAAACCTACAGCGCATTTGATATGGGGAAGAGGAAGAGCGGGAAAGGGGGGGGGGGGGGGGGTGAGAGGGGGGGGGTTGATACTTTTCGTATGAAAGATGAAGATTGGCAGCTCTACAAGCTAATGAGCCGGGATAATGATGACAACGATGACATTGACCAGCCAGATCTGGATGAAGCAGAGCTGGCCTGTGTTACTTCTCGACTCCAGGTGTGTAATTGATATCTGGGTTTTCGAGTTGCTACTTTCCGTTTTCATTTCCTCTGTATAGACACCTTGTGAATTACTCTCGATCCAACATTTATTTTCAAGGCAGAATCAGAGTCTTCTGCAGAGGCACCACTTTCTCGTACTCTAACCAAGGGAGATTTCCCGATCATTTTCCCCCCATGTACAGAAATATTCCCACAGAATTTCACCAGATAACTCACAATGAGCGGACCCCGCCGTGTATTAAAAAAAATCCACGGGACCCACGTGTGTGTTCTGGTGAAATTCTGTGGCTTCTGCTTCTGTACAAGCAGCAAAGCTCTTTCCAGATTGTATTTGGCGTAGAAAGATTTTGTTGTCCCGAAGTTTTGTTTCATCCCAATTGGTTCGGGGTTGAGCAGTTAGGGTTGGACGAGATGGCTGGCAACTCAATACAGGAGTTGCTGGATAAGGGGCAATGCTCGGAGGAAAGAATAACCAATTCAATTCTCCTCAATGGGAGAAGCTGTCTTTTTCCAGGCATAAGCGAGCGCTTGGAACTGGAATTCGGATGATCAGACCAAGTGGTACACCTATAAGGATTATCAAAGCATCGGACCTGATTTTCAATGCATGGCGTGGAGAGCTCACGCTTCTGCAATTCAATTTCCCTCAGCAAACGTTTAATAAGATGGATTACTATGAAAAGGGCGAAGATTGGCTTAAGAACTACCAAATCAAGTACACAACCTAATATTTGGTTTCCCTGAAACGAAGTCCTGTGCAAGCATATAATGGAAATGTAGAAGTGGTATACAGATGTATATTTATCCAGTATGCAGTACAGCTCTCACATGCCATTATTTTTAAGTGGGTTATTGCTTATGTTTCTTTGCAACCATGACGTGCTAAAAATTATGGAGCAGTTCGAATAAAGGTTGTAGTTTAAGTTTGCACCAGTTGATAGAAACTTTTCTATCCAAAAGCTCTTTTGTGGCTGTTCTGAGCTGAGCGTTAAATTTTGACAAATGACTTAAAAATACAATCAAGACTATCATTTCAGGGGAATAGTTTTTGTTACAATTATAATCTTGTCATCTTAATTATATGCCATACCAAAATGCGTTAATTAGCTCAATAATGGATAATTACAAAATGACCAGTGGTGAGAGAAAATGGAATCTAGCTTTCTCTTAGTAATTTTTTGAAAAAAAAAAAATTAAATAAAAAATTAATTTTTTAGAATTTCAAAAGTATACCTCTTCTCAAAGATCAAGTATCATCCTCCTCACGCTTTTTTATTTTTTTATTTTTTGTCAAACAATGATTCAAGAATCAAGATATTAACTACTTGGACAATTTTGAAGGGAGTATATTTGTAATTACTATTTGTCGGTACAGAGTTCGCCAAGGTATGGGGTCAGGTTGGATCGACTTTTGGTCCAACTAGAAATTGAAACGAGCTAAGTTGGTTTGGGTAAATTGCAAAAACTGATCCAATCCACTATTAAAACCAAATCAACCCAAATTCAAGTAAGTTATTTTGGGCTGCTGGTTTGGGATTGGGCCCAAATTTGAGTTTTTTTTTGGGAAAATTAGACTGGGTACTCTTAAAAAATAACAAATTAGATAAATGCCCCTAAAACTAATTAAACTTGTTAATCCCGTAATTAATACGTGAAAACCCCCCAAATTCCCAAAACTCACACAAAGTCCGACCTTAATCACCCACCGAAATCACAAAACTGCATTCAATTCATATAACTTCTTTAATACTTTGAAATTCAAGGAAGTGCAAATGGCTGAGCAGTATCAGCAACAACATTATGGGCAACAGCAGAAGGGTCAGGAGCAGCAACAGAAGCAGCTGGTGTCACACCAGGTGGTGAAGGCGACGACAGGAGCCACGGCCGACGGTTCCCTCCTGGTTCTCTCCAGTTTAACCCTTGCCAGGACTGTGATAGCTCTCAGTCTGGCCACTCCCTTGCTGGTCATTTTCAGCCCAGTTCTGGTGCCTGCTGCAATAACAATTTTCATGCTGGGTTCAGGTTTTTTCGCTTCAGGAGGCTTCACAGTGGCGAGCGTAGGCGTTTTATCTTGCCCAACTTGTATACTTACAATTGTGTGATGTATGAGTATTGTAAGGATGGCAAGATAAGTAAAGCTTATGAATTGTTCGATGAAATGCTTGAGAGAGGAGTGGCATGTAATTATTTCGTGCTCCTGTGTTTACTTGAACAAATGGATGGGCTGTTTATATTTACATTTGTTCTTTTTGCTATAACATTCTATGGACCAGATAAAGTAATTTATGCTGCGATAAATGTATTTATTTCTAGTTCGAGATTTTAGAAATTCCTTCAGATCCTAATTTATATTAGTATCAATCATTTGTTCTTATTGGTTATCATTGAGTAATCAACTTTATGCTGCGATGAATGCTTTACTAGATTGGAGTAAACAGATAGAAGTATCTAATAGTTACATAGGTGGAAGAATACATTGGTTGAAATTGAACAGTCAATCTGGGTAGTTTTGGGAATGATGAGACAGGGTAGGTGAACTTTTGATTTATGGTTACTTACCAGCAACAGTTGCTGCTACTAGCAACACAATTCCTGTTGCTGGCAGCACTCATTTTGCCTGTATTGCTAGATATCTTCAGGTAAACATAACCATATATGCTTTTCTTTCTATCTTCTTTTTGTGTATGCATTTTAATAGTTGTTAACGATACTGTATTGTCTGCCATATTTTTGCGATTGATTGTGGACCCACCTCATCTTTCAAAAGACCCAAAATTGATGGAATATGCCGTAACTTTTTGTGAAAAGTGATATTTTGTTACTTTTTTTTTTCTAAAAAAGCCGTAACTTTTGAGCGTTTGTCACTTTTTTTAAAATTTTCGTCACTTTTTTGAGTTTGTCACTTTTTTGAATTGTTACTTTTTGAGTCACTTTTTTTATTGTTTGTCACTTTTTTAATCTGTATAATTTTTAATTTGTGCCACTTTTTTGAATTCGTCACTTTTATTAAAATTTGTCACTTTTTGAATTTTGTCATTTTTTAGTGTTTATCACTTTTTTCAGTCATCTTCTTGATTTCTTTCACTTTTTTAGTGTTTGTAACTTTTTTTAAGTTTGTGTCACTTTTTGAGAGAGTGTCACTTTTTTCTTGTCACCTTTTTTGAGTTTGTGTCACTTTTTTTAAAAAAAGTGACAATTCTTATAAAAAAATGATTATTGGTGCTGCACAAATGAATGGTGCTATTTTGACATTTGTCACTTTTTCGAGTCTGTGTCACTTTTTTGAGTTTATGTCACTTTTTAGAGTGCATGTCACTTTTTTTTTAAAAAAAGTGACATTGTGTCACTTTTTAGAGTGCATATAAAAAAAAGTGACATTGTGTCACTTTTTATTTTACACAGTATTTTTTACTTCCTAAAAATCTTTCATATGATTTTAAGGGTATTTTTCAAAACATATCTAATTTGAAGGGTATTTTTGTAAGTACCCCTTTTTTTTGGGGAAAATTAGACCCACTACCCCTAAAAATTAAGAAATTTGAATAATACCATGTTAATTAATTAATACATTTAATCACGTAATTAATACGTTCTAAACTTCCAAAACCCAAATCAAATTCTTGATTCTAGAAACTCCCAAAGAGACGCTATCCTCCCCACCCAGTGGGTGATAAAACACCCTCAGCCGCTGTGGGCATGGTGTGATGACGGTGGCGGAGGCTTCCACGAAGGACATTATCACTACGTAGTTCGGAGGGGTGTTTGATGCGGTCACAAGATTCAAAGAACTCAAACCTTCTTGGTTCTTTAGCAGTTTGGTTCGGTTTCTTGGTGATTTTAGAGGAAAATTAGATGGGTTTTCTTCAAAAAATGATTTTGATGAGAACTTCAGTTCGAATTGCAAATGTGGGTCGAGGACTGTTGATAATGTAAAAAAACAATTACAGATTATAATGAAGAATGTGATGATTCTGTGCGAATTTTTCAATTATATCTTGTTATGAACGAGAATTTATGTGGATATAATCTGCAAATGCCCACATCATTGGATTTTCTTGCTACTCTAGTTGTAGTCTAACGGATTTTGTTCGTGAAAGACACTTTATTTGCCCTGTAGTTCTAAAATTTGTTGTTTAACCATCGTCGTGATCCAATAGGCACCATTCCTGCTTTGGTTTCTAAGTTCTGCTGGCTACCTCCTTTTTATCAATTTCATACGTGCTGTTTAGTAGCTTAGCGACTAGCCTGACAAGTTTTGAAAACAGCAAGGAAATGAATTGGCATTTGGCTGTTGTCTTACTCACGAGCTTTATAGACCAATTGCTTGACGCATGATTAAATCTGAGATTCTTAGTCATGAATCTAAGAAAAAGGATCTCACGTTTGTTTATGTTAATCCATTGGCTGAAAAAATCTTGGTCTTCAGGGAATGAGGCAATGGGATGAAGCGTTATCGAAATAGGTGGAGCTTCTTAAGCAGAAACTCGAAGAGCTTGAATGGCTAGCCAGGTGACGAGGACTTCTGTATTAGACATTCTAATACAGAAGAAGAGAAGGTGGCTGAAACGATGCATTTGAAGGCTGGTTGATAAAATGGAATAGTTTTGCAATATTCCATTCATTCAACTATATGCAACAGCCATTCAGTTGTGTTCGCCTACGAATCAGCTCTTTTGTCTTGTCGATGAATGTAACTAACTAGATGCCCACATGGAACAGTTTTTTTTTTTTTTTTTTATTGTTTTGTCACTTTTTTTAGTGTTCAAATATGTCCACCATGTGTTTGATGAAATGTCCAAATGGTGGAAACATTTTTATCAATGACAAAGTTTGACAAGTTTTTTTGCCTTCTATCTTCCCAAAGCTAAATGTGGTAAAATTGTGATATTTGTCACTTTTTAGTAAGTGTAACTTTTTTTAAGTTTTGTCACTTTTTTTTTGTGTGTTTGTCTTTTTAAAAAAAGTGACACATTTTTTTAGTGTTCAAATATGTCCACTATGTATTTGATGAAATGTCCAAATTGTGGAAGCTTTTTTATTGACAGAGTTTGACAAGATTTTTTGCCTTCTATCTTCCCAAAGCTAAATGTCGTAAAATTGTGGTATTTGTTACTTTTTTGAGTTTGTCACTTTATAGTATGTGTGTCACTTTTTTTGAGTTTTGTCACTTTTTTCTAAGTGTGTCACTTTTTTTTTTTTTTCAGTTGTATCACTTTTTGAGTGTGTCATTTTTTTTTTGAGTTTGTGTCAATTTTTTTAGAAAGGCCAAAAAGTGACATTGTGTCACTTTTTATTTTACACAGTATTTTTTTACTTCTTAAAAACATTTCTAATTTTAAGGATATTTTTGTAAGTTCCCTTTTTTTATGGGAGTGGGGTTGTTCAATAGAAGATATAGGGCAGATTCCCAAATGTCATCCCACATCATCCAATAGTTATACCAACAAAGTATACATAACTGAAATTATCACACCGTAATGAAAGCAAACTACAATTGCCATTGAACCAAGGACGTAAAATTCACAATTTTAACAATGTATTTTATAAATGAAATCCACGTGTCGGTTGCTGGTTTCCATTTGCAAAAACTGATTGACATTAGACATTTTTGTCCTGTTTGAGGCACATTAAAATTTTTATTTTTATTTTTCTACTCATTTTTTAATAAAATAATATTTTTCATCGCATCAATAACTTTTTCTTATTTTTCAACTATACATTCTCTATCAATTTACCATTTATACAATAATTTGTACATTTTAAAAAAATGTAACTAACATGGATATCATACTTGAGTAAAAATTAAAAATAAGTCATGATTGCAGTACTTTCATTTTCCCACCACGAACACACGATAAATAAAGAGAAATGCTTCATGTATAGAAGCGAAACCAACATAAATTTTATAGAACACACAACATGTGGGTTCCGCACATTTTTTTTGTTGAAAAAAATGAGTATGTAACTGACTTTGACATAATTTTTGAGTGGGATCCGTTTGTCTATTTTGGAAAATCAAGATTGATTTGTGTTTTCCTCCGTGAGTATATCAAAATCATATATTTACTTGCCAAAATTGATACTTGGGTAAATGAGAAATTGACGTTCAAAGTGTGTCATTTAAAAGAAGTTTATGTTGGTGAGAAACTAAAAAATATGTTTATCCCACATAGGAAGTGGATGAAAACTAAAACCACTTTATAAAGGATTATACTTTAGAATGGTGTAGTCATGTGTAATATAGAGGCTCTTTCCACGTGCGCTCGCAGGAGGTGCAAATCATGGACCGAAATGAGTTTTAGACCTTGAACTTGTGTGCGAGCGCGACCTACGTACACAAATGTCGGACCGAAAAGAGCAAAATTGACCCCTTATTAGTGTCCACATTTTGCTATATTTTTACTTTTCAACTGACTTTTCATTTTCTGAAACTGTTGAAACACCTGAAACTTCTGTAGTAATTGTCATGAAGTGAATGACAAGTTACGAGATCCAAGTCTTTATATATCTCGATTTTTTCCAGTTTTCAACACACAAATTTCATTTGAAAATTTATCTGCATACAGTTCGAGTTTGTCTTTGTTTTCAGTTTCTATTTTAGTCTTTGTGAGCCTATACAATATTTAAATTGCAAATTCAGTATAAAGTGTGTAAAATCGCTGTCCATTCTGCATATACGGTATCTAAGCTGTAAATATGGTAACTCTTTCATATACGGTTATTGTTGCATATCGGTAATTGGTGCATATACGGTAACTCTTGCATATATGGTATCTAATACTGAAACGCTTGTTTAACAAATTTAAAACAAATTCGTATTATAGATAAGTTGTTTCATTTGGTTTATTGGAAAATTAATATTGATTTATTGAAAACTAATATTTGTTTCATTTTCAGAAATGGCAACCGATTCAACCAAGATGGATATAACCCAAGCTGTGGCTAATGAAAATTGGGCAGTGGGCTCTGCTATGACTCAAGGGCCAAGTTCTGTTGTGGCTCAAACTGTGGCTAGATTGCCAAGTCATGTGGTGAGTCAAACAACTGGTCATACCGTTACTATTTCGATTAATCATGGTGAAAAATCGGAGAAATTCAATGTCTTGAATTTCAAGATGTGGCAGCAGAAAATGTTGTTTTATCTAACCTGACCATCTTGAATCTTGCGATATTTTTGACTGAAAGTGCTCCAAAACTCCAAGAGGGTGAGGGAGATGTTCTAGCTGTTAGTGCGCTTGATGCGTGGAAACATTCGAATTTTTTTGTGTCGAAACTACATCATGAACAATTTAGCATATTCGCTATACAATGTGTATAGTACTATGAAAACTGATAAAGAGTTGTGGGAGTCATTAGACCGGAAATATAAGACTACGAATGTTGAGGCAAAGAAGTTTATTGTTGGCTATTCTTAAATTATAAAATGATGGACTCCAAAATAGTAATCAGTCAAGTGCAAGAATTCTAAGTGATTTTTCACGAAATTCATGCCGAATGGATGGTATTGGGTGAAACTTCTCAAGTGGCTGCAATTATTGAAAAATTGCTCCATGCATGGAAAAATTTCAAAAATTATCTAAAGCATAAACGAAACGAAATGAATGTCGAAAAGCTGATTGTTAGACTTCGAATTGAAGAAGACAACAAGAGTTCCGAGAAGAAGTGGTTTAATCGTGGTGTTACTAAAGCTAATGTTGTAGAGTATGGTCAATACAGTAAAGACCTACAAAAATAAGCCCGGGTCATTCGGTGGCAAAAGGATCAAGCTAGGACCTAAAGGTCGAATTTCTAAAAAGAAGTTTCAAGGAAAATGCTTCAATTGTGACAAAGTGGGTTATAAATCTTCAAAGAACAAATTTGCAAAGAAGAATAAAGAAGCAAATGTGGTTGACTACATTGCACATGATGTGTCAGAGATGAATCTCACAGTTGTCATTTCTGAAGTGAATATGGTGGGGTTTAAACCCAAAAGAGTGGTGGATTGACACCGGAACTACGAGATATGTGTGTTCTAATAAAGAACTATTTACGTCTTTTGAAGCAATTGAGAATTGAGAGAAGTTGTTTATGGGAAATTCAGCAACTTCTAAAATCAAGGGTCAATGAAAGGTGGTTCTAAAGATGATTTCGGGAAAAGAACTGACTCTTAACAATGTGCTATATGTGCCGAAAACTCGCAAGAACCTTGTGTCCGAGTCGCTTTTGAATAAGCATGGTTTTCGTATTATATTTGAGTCCGACAAAGTTATTTTGTCAAAAAGTAGAATATTTGTCGGAAAATGTTAAGTTTCCGATTGTATGTTTAAACTAAATCTAATGGTTGTTAAACCAAGAATAAATAAAATAAATTATTCTGCTTGCTTGCTTGAGTCTTCCAATTTGTGGCATGGTAGACTAGGACATGTTAACTATGATACTATACGTAGACTGGTTAACTTGAACTGCATACCCGTATTCCACATTGGTTCTAAACATAAGTGCGAAACTTGTGTTGAGACTAAATTGACAAGGTCATCATTTAAATCAATTGAACAGAATACATAACCACTTGATTTAATTCTAAGTGATATATGTGATTTAAGATTTGTGCAAACAAGAGGTTGCAACAAGTACTTTATTACTTTTGTTAGCGATAACACAAAATACTTTTATGTGTATTTGCTAAAAAGTAAGGATGGAGCGATAAAGAAATTTATTTTCTATAAGAATGAAGTTGAAAATCAACTTAACAAGAAAATTAAGGTATTGAGAAGTGATAGAGGTGATGAGTATGAAATACCGTTTGCTGATTGTGCATAACACGGAATCATACATGAAACTACCGCACCATATTCACCGCAACAAAATGGTATTTTTGAAAGGAAAAATCGCACCTTAAAAGAAATGATGAATGTAATGCTAGTAAGTTATGGGTTACCTCAGAACATGTGGATGGAAGATGTGTTGTCAGCAAATTACCTTTTAAATAAGGTGCTCCGAAAGAAATTGAAAAATACTCCTTATGAGTTATGGAAAGGAAGAAAGTCTTCCTATAAATTCTTAGAGTGTGGGGGTGTCTTGCTAAAGTGGCTGTCTTAACACCAAAGAATGTGAAGATATGCCCGAAAACTGTAGATTGTATCTTTATTGGATATGCACATAACAGTAGTTCTTATCGATTTCTTGTGTATGAATCTAAAATCTCAGATATACACAAAAATATGATAATGGAATCGAGAAATACTTCGTTCTTTGAACATTTATGTCCATAGGTCCAAAGAAGAAGTAAGTTCTTCTAAACGGACATATGAGACTATGATTGAAAATAGTTAGAACCAAGAACTAAAAGAGGAGGTTGAGGTTGAACCAAGACGTAGCAAAATGGTAAGGACATAAAAATTTTATGATCCAAATTTTCTGACATGTATGCTAGAAAGTGAACCTCAAAGCTATCAAGAAACTGTAAACTCCTTAGAAGGACCTCAATAGAAAGAGGCTATTAAAAGTGAAATAGATTCTATTTTGCAAAATCATACATGTGAGCTAGTGTATCTTCCTCCAGGAAGTAAACTATTAGGCTACAGATGGATTTTCAAACGGAAAATGAAAGCAGATGGAACTATTGAAAAGTATAAGGCCAGATTAATAATAAAAGGTTACAGACAACGGGAAGACCTTGATAACTTTGATACATATTCTCTAGTAACGAGAATAACATTTATTAGTATGATACTTGCAATTGCTGCTCTACGAAATCTTGAAGTACATCAAATGGATGTTAAGACTGTATTTTTGAATAGAGATTTAGAGGAAGAAATCTATATGAAACAACCAGAGGGGTTTTCACCTCCAAAAAAAGAAAAGAAAAGAAAGTCTGTAAATTGATGAAGTCATTATATGGCTTGAAATGAGTACCAAAACAATGACATGAAAATTTTGATAATGTCATGATGAAATATGGATTTGAAATCAACGAGTGTGACAAATGTGTCTACGTTAAAGACACTGAAAATGGTTATGTTATTTTATATCTTTACGTATAAGATGATTAAATCCACTAAAAATATGTTAAATTCGAGATTTGACGTGAAAGATATGGATTTAGCTGATGTTGTACTTGGAATCAAAATTTCAAGAACGTTAGATGAGCTCGTTCTAAACCAGTCACATTATGTGGATAAATTCTAGAAAAGTTCAATAAAAATGATACTGGCATGACTAGAACACCGATAGATACAAGTCAACATATATCCTAGAATAAAGGTGAAAGTGTTTCTCAAGTAGAATACTCGAGAATTATTGAAAGTCTGATATATTTGATGAGTTGTACAAGATCAGACATAACATACACAATCAGTAAACTGAGTAGATATACGAGTAATCCAGGAGAAGATCATTGGAAATAAATAGTAAGAATACTAAGGTACTTAAGATATACTTGTATTTTTGGATTGCACTATACCAGATATCCAGCGATTTTTGAAGGATATAGTGATGCAAATTAGATATATGATATAAAATACTCAAAGTCCACTAGTGAATTTGTGTTCCCATTGGGAGGTGCAGCCATATCCTGAAAATTCTCTAAGCAAACTGTTATAGCCAGATCTATAATGGAATCTGAGTTTATAACTCTAGATAAATGTGGTGAAGAGGCAAAGTGGTTACGCAACTTCTTAGAGGATATTCCAAGATGGTTAAAATCTGTGCCAGCAATTTGCATAAATTGTGACAATTAATCAACAATTGGAAGGGCACAGAGTAACATGTATAATGGTAGGTCTAGACATATACATCATAGACACAATACCATAAGGCAACTACTCTCAACTGGAGTTATCACTATTGACTACGTAAATTCAAAGGATAACGTTGCGAATTCGCTAACCAAATGGTTAAATAGAGAGTTAGTTGAAAAATTATCGAAAGGAATGAGACATAAGCCCTTGAATGGATAAGTTAATACAAAAGAAACCCAATCTCGTTGATTGGAGATCCCAAGATCTAGGTTCACATGGACAACCTAATTGTAAAGACATAATAGAATCACCGTGGGGGATATTACCTCTTGTCCATTCCTATGATGCAACAATAATGCCCGTAAAGATGAAGTATCGATAAGCAATATGCTTTTAATGATTCTTATACGTCGAAATTCGAGCCAAGTAATGCGGATTACTTGCAATAAGAAATCACTTATGTGAAAGAGAAGTGTGGCCGCTTCTAAGGGAATTGTGTGGTGTAAAATTCTTGTGAACTCTCACGGAACCAGACGTATATTCATGTCCAAAACGAACATAGTAATGAGAACTGAAATGTGTTAGGAAAAATCATGTGTGAAGTATATCATCATTTACATAAATGGCAGAACAGTTCAAAGACTTTGTATCTACTGGTCAGCTAGTAAAGAAAATATACTTTCATAAGAAAGGCTTCAAAGGGTAATACCTACCTATCGTATGCAGGTTTTAATCGTTGAGCTTTATCACCAGGTCTTTTGTTTAATATTTGCGTCTCTATTAATTTTTCATTCATGTGGGGGATTATTGGAAAAAATGAGTTTATAACTGCTTTGGCATGATTTTTGAGTGAGACCCATTTGGCTATTTTGAAAAATCAAGATTGATTTGTGTTTTCCTCCGTGAGTACATCAAAATCATATATTTACTTGCCAAAATTGATGCTCGGGTGAATGAGAAATTGAAACTCAAAGTGCGTCACTTAAGAGGAGTTTATGTTGGTGGGAAACTAAAAAATATGTTTGTCCCATATAGGAAGTGGATAAAAATTAAAACCACTTTATAAAGGATTATACTTTAGAATGGTGTAATCATGTGTAGTATAGATGCTCCCTCAACGAGCGCGCGCATGGGTGTACAAATCATGGACCGAAATGAACTTCAGACCTTGAACTTGTGTGCGGATGCGACTTGCGTACACGAATGTCAGTGTCCATGTGTTGTTATATTTTTATTTTTCAACTGACTTTTCATTTTCTAAAACTGTTGAAACTCTTGTGGTAATTGCCATAAGTGAATGACAAGTTACAAGATCCAAATCTTAATATATCTCAATTTTTTCTAATTTTCAACACACGAATTTCATCTGAAAATTCATCTGCATACAGTTCGAATTTGTCTTCGTTTTCAGTTTCTATTTTAGTCTTTGTGGTGATATTGCTCGGGCACTAACTTAGTTTTTGCTGGAGTAAAATCTGCGGTACTCAAATTTTACTGTTCTACCGTTGTATTTTGGGAAGCAGACATTCAAATTATACCTCAAGCATGTACGGTGAAGGTACAACAAATATGTTTTAAGGAAACTGTGTGTAATACACGCCCCAGATTAAAAGTTTATTACTGTTTAATTATTTTTTTGCTTGTTATTTCTTACTGTAATTAACACACACACACACACACATATATATTTCATCTGTTATAATATGCAAAAAGTTATGTGTAAATACGGTGTTTAAGCATATACGGTATTTAAACTGCAAATATGGTATAAAGTGTGTAAAATCAGTGTCAATTCTGTATACGGTATCTAAACTATAAATACGGTAACTCTTTCATATACGATTATTGTTGCATATACTGTATCCAATACTGAAACGCTTATCTAACAATTTTTTTAAAAAAATACACGGTAGGGCACACCCATTGTGAGTATATGTATGTTTTCTGTAAAAATTTCTGTATAAATAGAATAATTCATAAATAAAAGGAAAGTATTGCTCAGATTGTTGGATATTGGTACTTGTATACAAGTTTCCCAAGTAAAGAAGCTCTGCATTCAGAAAACAAAACATGAAATCCCAATTTAGCTCACTGCCATCGACCAACCTTTGGCTTCATGCATCTCGAAGTCTCGTAATCACATAAACCATATATAAGAGCATTGATCATGGGTTCGTACAAAATTATAAACCTGAATCCTAATTAGTCAAAATTTCAACTGGTACTCAAAGCTACAAGATAAGATAAAACAAAACACAGCTGAATTGCCACTAAAGGACTTACTCAATATTTCAATTAAAGAGAACAAACTAGTAGATTGTAAAAGCCATAAGTAATATTTCTTGCCTTCTAAACTAAGACTAACTGGAGATGTATGAACATCTACCTAAAAAACATAGAATTAATGTACTTCATAAAACAGTCATATTACCTTCATCCAATTTGTTATAATACTCCACATCCTCCATGTAGAATTTATCCATGCTTGGAGTAGCTTTGAGCTAATTTTGGGTGCAAACCAAAACCTCCACCATCCTTGCGGTTAAAGAACTACGAAATGGATCAAAGATTCTTTCTTCCATACTAAAAGCACTTTCTGAAGCCACTGTCGACGATTGAATTGCCAACACATCTTTTGCGAGTTTGGACAAGATAGTATACTTACATCCATTAACTCTCCACCAATTATGGACATCAAACTCCTTATCTGCGATGTCCTCACAAGCGTCAAACAATAATCTTTCCACGTCATTTTCTTTTTTCTCAATTGAACTTTTTGTTGCTTGTTTTTTTCTTAAACTTGGAAATACGCGCTGAAGATAAACTAGAAGTGGAACTTTATTTTGCAAAAGAAAATGCACTTGAAGAATCCACATCACTTGGTACTTAACTGATTCCAACACTTGCTTCACATTTCACATACCAATGGCAAATAGACATTAAAGTGTCCTTCAATGTTTGGGTCATGTTATGAGCAACCTCTCCATCCTTATAAATATCATCAAAACAATACATAATCTAATTTGTATCTTGGATCAAGCACGGTAGCAATCAACAACATGCGGTTAACACTGTCCACCTCCCCAATACTTATCAAATTTTCTCTTCACATTAGTAGCCATTACACCCAAAAGATGATCACCACTTGAACGCCAATCTTCTAAATCAGCTACAAGTGAGCAAACTTCGTGAAGATAAACCATAGAACTAACATGTGATGGAGTACTAAACTTCAAAGTGAAGTCATAAAAACCTTTAAGAAATTTGACAAAAAATAGATGCATTTTCCCAATCACCTAATGAAGGAGGTCCAACCCTTCTTTTGCCTTGATCATCCTCCCGAAAATAGTGCAAGTAATGTCCATCCTCCTTTTCTAAACTTTCAAAAGCTTTCTGGTACTTCAAAACGGCTTTCTACATCAAATATGTAGAATTCCATCTATTTGGCACATTCAAAACACAAGTGATTTGGATTTAATTTTTTCTATAGCCGCACACTCTATCAGTTTTTCATACCTAGTATGAGAAGATTTCACACACTTTACTGCATTGCAGATACTAAATATTGAATCAAGTGATTCCTTTAACTCCTCACATATAATCAAGTTAACAATATATGCACAACACCTCATATGCAAATATTTGACATCCAAAACACACATATCATTACCCCTACCAATCATCTTTCTCCTAAGATATGAAATGGTGGTTTCATTTGCAAATGCACTATCCACCGTGATTGTAAACACATTCTCAATGCCCCATTCATACAAGCAACTTTCAGCAACCTTGCCAATAGCTTCACCCTTGTGATTAGGAACCACAAAAAAAAACTCAAAATTCGTTTATGAAGAATCCAATCGGAATCAACATAGTGAGCTGTGAGAGACATATAATTTATATTCTGAATAGAGCTCCAAGTATTAGTAGTAAGTGAAACTCTTCGACATTGGGTAGTAAGGATTGTTTTCAACTCCAATTTCTCATTCAAATATAGTTGGTAAATATCTCTGAAAATAGTCGTATGAGATGGAGGATCAAACTTTGGACATGCTGCACTACAGAAGTGACTAAATCCATGCCCTTCAACAAAGCTAAAAGGTAGTTTATCCAAAATTACCATTTTGGCACGTGCAACTCCACACGCTTCCTTGCTAAAGTCAAATGTTAGAAGATTGCTCCCACCACCCTCAACTTGTTTCTCAAAACTTAAGATTTTTTTGCCTTTTTTCATTCATTCTTCCAAGATACTTTTTACAATGATTGGACGTCTCATGCATAAACTCTCTCCTCTTGTACACCATTCATACACCATTATACATAAAAAAAAAATCATCGATATTTCATCATAAAAGAGGGGCAAAATCATATATAGTGAGGAGATTTCAAAAGCGAAGTTCAAGAACTTATCAATTGAAGATTAAACTTGAGATTTATGAGCAAAGAAATGAAAGGATTATTGAAGATTTATAAATATTGCTTTGGAGAAATTCAAGAACGTCGAAGTTCATCTTCCTTCATTTATTAATTCACAATTCCGGGTGATGCTATACAAAATTATGATATTTTCTTGTAATTTCGATATGTTAGGCTAGTTATTTAATTTTTAGGATGAGATGAACCCTTGTTATAATATTTTTGGTTTTAGTAAATTAGTTTGACTTTAATTTGCTTTTAAATTCTTGGATGTTTATTATTGTTTTTCATGATTTTCAAATAATTGGCCATTAATTAAATTGTCTATGGATTTTGTTGTTATCGAGAGAGACAATAAGATCATTAGTACAAAATAATAAACATTGTAAAATCCGATAGAAAATAGAGATATATCGTTATACTTTACATGGTTTCTATAAGTGTTCTTGCATTTTGCTTGTTTGCATTTTTCATAAAGATATAGAAATGCCACATGTAGAAATTGATTTAATCATTATTGAGAGGGGCTTTTAATTAAAATAGGAACATTGACCAATAAAAATGACTTCAAATGGTCATTTTAAATTGTTGAACTAAAAATGGATTAGCAAGGGGAATTCGACATCTTAACAATATTTCTCACATATTCGAAAACCAATTTTACCTGCTTTCACTTAGTAATAACTTGGAAATTAGCATAGATAAACTCAAATCATTTTTACTATTTGATTAAGGATATTATTAATTTTAACTAGATCAAACACGTAGTTCTCGTGGATTCGACCATCTATTCATCATTTTATACTTGATTGCGATACCGTGTGCTTATGGGATTTCAAAGGGTCAACTTCTATTTGAACATAGTGGGCTGCAGTGGTGGATCCAAGATATTAAGCCAGCTAGGATGGTCGTTGATGATCATAATAGTAAGATTGTTTATTATTATTTAATTAAATAATATTAAAAAAATCAATCAATATATAAATACACTAAAACGTAAAAAAAGTCATATACAGTTGAAAATAGAATCCAATACAACATAAAATAATAAGAAAAAAAATGTATTTTTCAATCATATATGTACAATCAAGTTTCAAGTATTTTGAAACAATTTATATGTAAAGTATGATTAAATGGTAAAGACAACCTCAGAGTTTAGGCAAAGGTTATGCAAAATTTTTAAAACAATGATTTTTAGAGCTAAAACTATTTTTGACCCTAAAAGAAAAAGTATTTTTCGAACTTTTAAAAGAATAAAGAACAATACTTAGATTGCCTAAATTTGAATTTTATAAAATAAGTTAATAAAACATAATAATAAACGTATATATATCATAGAGTAATAATTTGAGTAAATAAATTTCGAAAACTAAGCCTAATAATATATAATTGTTTAGTTATTATTTATTGTATTGAAAAATTAAACAAAATGTAGAAAAGCATAGAATCAAACCCCATACCTCTAATGCACAAGATGACCCTTTTGTTACGTGAGCTCCACTTCTTCTTGTTGAACATTGGTACAATTATTAATTAATATTTAGATATTATTTACCATGTTTAAAATTTGAAAGAGATAATGTTGTCGAAGGGAATCAAACCAAGGCATCTCACGTGGAAAGGCCGACACTCTTCCAAATGATCTACACAACATTTTGATGGAAATTGTACCCACACACACACACATAATTATTTTTGTAGTTCTTAATTAATTTTTTTCTGATGGATCTAGCACGGGCGGCGACGCTTGCTCGTCGCTTGCTCGTCGGGTGTTGGATTCGCCCCTAGTGGACTGGTCTTCCCAGAATGTCCTCGATGTTAGATTGGGAACTTATGTAAAGTGAGTTCCCGTTGATTGCACTTTTGTCAAACACACTTTTGTTTGCTTATCATCCGTTAGCTCAACGGGAATAACATTGTGATTAACACATGCTTATGTTTTAGACATTAAAAACGAATAATTAGCTTAACCTAGACGTCATTTATTCATAGGTGACGAGGTTGTGTGATTTGGGACTTAATGCCGGTGTTTGCTCAGTCCAATAGACGAGAGAGGGGTCATATATACCAATAGCCACAAATTTCGGTGAAGTTTAGGTAGTACTCTCGTCTTCTTTATCGGAACTGAACATGGGTTAAATGGCTCTTTGCATTGCACTCCCGGTTCGAAAGAATATATCTTGATGGTTTTTTTGTTCAAGTTTGGGATGAGAATCAATGCAAGAGTGTTAGAACAATGGGAGGACATCAAACAAGAACTAGAGTACTAGCATGGTCTTCGCGTATATTATCCTCTGGAAGCAGAGATCGAAACATACTTCAACACGATCTTGTGTTCCAAGTGATTTTATTAGAAAGCTTGTCGGGCACAAGTGTGAGGTAAGAACCCAAAATGAACCACTAGGATTTACGTTCATTCTTAGATGATTTAAGGTTTACTTTATTTTTTATATCATCTCAGGGATGTGGGCTGAAATGGTCTCATGATGATTGGGAACTCTCCAATATGCATATTACTTAAGAAACCTTTCTCTTTATTGTTCTAGCTTTTTGTCATGAGGACAGTCGATTCTTTGAGAGGAGAAGGCAAAGCAACTACTAATTCCCTCGTCGGAGAAGGAGCTCAGAGGAAGTCCAAAAGTACCTCAGGTCTGTGCCCCACCAATCCTTCAACGTCTGGTCTCTGGAGATCAGGACATTTCTCCTGGGATTTGGAAGAAGACGCTGCAGTAATGATTGGAATAGCAGAAGGAAGTGGTGAGATTGGTAGGGGAGCAGGAACAGTGCGGAGCTCGGACGAGCGGTGTCTTTGTAAAGGTTGCTCTTCTGCAGGCTCCGTCCCGACCTCCTCAGATTGATTTCGCTCCTCAACAACCACCTCTTCCTTCTTTCTTTTTGTAGCTTCAACTGCCTTAGCCGCTCTGGCAGCACGGAAGTTCAACATGTCTGACTATTGACCTAAAAACGTGTGAAAGAAAGAAAATTAAAAATCTTGACTATTAAAAGTGAACTAAGAAAAGTAGGGAAAATATTAACTTACGAGAACGAGTGGGTGCTGAAGTAGTAGTTTTGCTCGGCACTGAGGTCAGAGGCAAAACCCGAAGTAGCCCTGCCTGGAATAAGTTTTCGTTCGTAATCATGAACCTGCAAGACCTCTCCATGTTGGGAAGAGCTCGAATTGAATCAGCTCACCCTTGGATCGCCGAACTCAAATGACAAGGTCGGTAAACTGCGAAAACAGAAGGGAAGAAAGTTAGATTTATCCAGAAATCATTCAATAAGTTGAAAAGTAGTAGGAGCTATCACTTACAAAGAGAATGGTAAAGGGTGAGGACTATATCCTCCATATCCACCTCGTTAGGATGGAATTGCCAATCTCCCAAAATATAAAAAAACTCTTCCTTCCACCCCTTAATCGAAGAAGGAGTATCTAAAACTAGTGGGCCTCCCCGTTTTGGGTCTAACACTAGTATACCACCAGCCTGTGTTTTTCCCGTCTTCTTTAAAGGAGAAAAGGAAATTAAACTGGGATACTTCTAGCTCAAGGTGCCCTAACCGCTTGCATAGAATTAAGGTCGCAACTAAGGTCCTCCATCCATTTGGGCACAGCTAAGTAGGGGCCATTCCCCAAAAAGAAAAGAATGACCGTATAATTTTGGAAAAGGAGAGCTTCAGCCCGGCCTGAAAGATGGCGGTATTTAGAGCAACACATCTAGTAGGGGGAGTATTAGCTCGGTCATCAGAAGAAGGTATAACTAATTCTACAGAAGGGAAAATGTTATAGTTAGCCCTAATCGTAGCTAACGAATCCGCCGTTATTACCGAACTCAAAGTACTAGCCTCCCAGGTTGGTCTCTATTATTACCTTCCCCTTGTGCCCTTTCCTCCCTCATTTTACGTCGTTGTTCCATACTTCTATGTGAATTGGACAGTGGGTTGGATGGAGGTGGTGGAGGATAAAATGACGCAATGGGGACGGGTGTAAATACTTCCTGACAGTCCGAACTGGCGGACGAAGAACTAAAGGATGGGGTGGACGAAGACGGTGTAGATTCTTCATGTTGATTTCTCCAAGACTGCACATGAGATTCGTCCAAACTCATATGAGCAAATTGTGAAGAAAATAAATACATAAAAAGAGGTATTCTAACTGGAAAAAGAATACCTGGACGACAGTTTCACTCAAAGAAAATGAAAGACCAAAAAATTCGAGGAGCAAAAAAATTTGGGGAGTTTGGAATGCTAAAGTGTCAAAAATAAAAAGTGAAAAAGTAATTTGAAAGCAAAAGGAATGTCAAAAGGCGAGATCTGAACCGTTGGGGGTATGAATTAAATAATTAACGGCTGCCAATTAATGCTTCTAGAAGAAGGAAAGTGTCTCACAGCTCATAAGACGATACACATCTTTGACATTTATGGAGGGTAATTATTACTGATGTTGGATGTTGTGTTAGATTATTTCAGAGGTCAGTCCCTCACCAAAGTAAGACCTGACTTGGGGGGTAACTGTTGACACCGATCTCCGAGATCATTTAGTTCGGATTTGCATATTCAATGAAAGGATGATAATGCGAGCTCGAGGTGTGAGCTTAGATCGGATCTCTAGTGGCTTACTCAGGAAGCTTGTGTAGTCCTCCAAGGCAAGACAATGAATAATGATTGAGAATCGCCGACAGAATATACAGGCTGTCAATCAGATACATGCATGTGTAAAGATCTCACATCAGCGCCCACATTGTCCTCAAATAAAAAATCTTAGCTTCTCTTCTTAAGTAATACATTAAATGCTGGGGATCACCTTTGCCAGTAGCTCATGGTTAACTGACAAAACTGAGCTCGGCCGCCAATATTGTAGCACCAACATATGTACTTATTTAGTTCGATGTTTTGATAGACGAGACATGTGTACTATATGCATGCATATATTTCCCTATATAAGAATAAGGGAAACGAGAAAAGAAAGGAGGGACCTCTCGCATTTTTTTCATATATCAAATTTCTCGTATAACTATGAGGAAACAAGATTATTGTATCATTATCTTGTAACCTTTTGATTAAAACATCCAACTGAATTTGTGTAAATTGCTTAAGTTGACTTGGATTTTGTTCATACATTTTTCAATGTCAATAATTACGAATATAACAAAAAAAAGTATTGTACTCACTTTAAAAATAGATAATACATCACGATAAATCCAAGGCAAGTAAATATCTCACTGAAATAAACTAATTGCAAATTTGGACCTAAACTTATAGTGACTGAAATCTGCTCTGGTTGAGAAGATGAGACTAAAATGAATTGACTCGATAGTTTTTAGAAGCAAATTTATAGCCAATTTAGTAAAAAAAAAAAAAAATGCAAAATCTGATGGACATGACAAATCAGTAGGAAAAAATGAAAAAGTTTCAACTTGGTGACAAAAGAAAAAAAGTCAAACAAAAAATTAAAGTTGGCCAAAGTATCAGTCAAAGGCTGATAGAAAAATTGTGAAATAAAATCGTGAAAAAATTTATGGCCCTTACTTTGTCACTTAGGGCTGCCTGTGTTGACAGCCCTTACAATAAAAATAATAATAATAAAAAAAACTAAAACTTAAGGGTTGTTTGCGTTGACAGCCCTTACAATAAAGGAAAAAAATAAAAATAAAAAAGTTGGCTTTGTGTGTCAGCCTCACAAAGCAAATCCTCTAAATTTTAGGAGACCAAAATTATATATATATATATATATATATATATATATGGAACAATCCAAGTCCTAGAAGTATAGTTGTAGATGAAATAAAATGTCCAAAAGTTTCCAACATAAATTCCAACTTTCAATGGGCTTTCAAATAGAACTTTAACTAGAATTTGCCAAATAAATTTCAAATAGAATTTCTCTTATCATACACTTTAATTATAATTCCCAATTATCTTCAACGAAGAATTCGGACCACAACCAAATTCTAACAATAATGATTATGAACATTTCTTCTTCAGTGCATTATATCAAGTTATTAAACAAAGAATGCTAAATTCGTTGCATTTTGGGATTCAGTTATTGGTGTGGAATCAACACTCCCAAAAACCTTTTTTGAAACTGACAGACAATACAGCTGCTGTGAAGGCCATTGCTCGGTCGCCTCACTAAAATGGTCTTCTTGCTTCCGGATGAACTGCTATCAGTGCATTCGCTTTTGGAACACGACCGGCGACAATCAAATAAATAACGTGGATACCAAAAGCCAGGTTCATGCTCAAGGTTTCTATTCTTTCAAAGTTATCACGCTGAAGAATTTAAATTTTATTCATGTTTCTTATATTGAAATTGTTTCGAAGTTTGAGATAAATAACATACAATCCAGTAACTCAATTTGTAGGTATGCAATCTAGCATGGAGTAAAAATGTAAATGAGCTGATCAGCAGTCATGGATATTCCCAGAATCAAATTATGGCGTGGAACTATCCATCAATGGCAAAGGTGACTCTACTAGAATTTCTATAAATCTTTTCTTTTAATCAAACCCCACCACGAAAGCGGAATTTATATGAATAATGTATACATCAAAATGCAAATTTTGGAATTCAGGGTGAACTTAACTGTTAACTTGTGCCTATTTTGGCCTTTAACAGGTTGCAACTCTAACTCTACCTTGCATCTCTCCTGATGGGCAGACAATAGTGACCGAAGCGGGGGATGAGACGCTGAGGTTTTGGACTGTATTTCCATCTGTGAAGACCCCGGTAAGTGAATCATAAAAACCATCTTTCAAAACTGTCTTAATGACGACTGAAATGTTTGCAAAATTGTTGTCCATGTCTACCTCACCGGATGCGGTGGGACTTTCTCCCCTGTTGCACTTCCGGCATAAGAATTAGTTAACAGCTTAGATAAAACGGGAAGATAGTATAATGTAAGTTCGATAGTTCAGGGTTTTAAGAAGAAAAACATTTCTCACCTTGGAGGTATTTATAGACACATGTTGCTATGCGTGCGTTTGGCGGTTGCTGGTGCCACGTGTCCCACGTAAGCCTCCCCATTTTCCCCACGTTCTTGTAGAATGATCCCCACTCCTCAAATGGTTGGTTGTACCCATGTTTGCTGTTGGACGGTTCTTGTCTAGCACATTGTCATTTATGTGATTAAGTGTAGCATTGGACCCACAGTGGTAGACGACCTGTGCGGATGTAGACAATCTCATAGTGGTAGACGCCTCATGGGGGTAGACGGCTGCATGGTGTTAGACACCTCATGGGGTAGACGGCTCATAGGGATAGACGCATCATAGCGGTAGACGGTCTCATAGTAGTAGGCGACTTCATGGGGGTAGACGATTCATGGGAATCGACACGTTACTATGCGTACGTTTGGCAGTTGCTAGTGCCACGTGTCCCACGTAAGCCTCCCCACTTTCCCTACGTTCTTGTAGAATGATCTCCACTCCTCAAATGGTTGGTTGTACCCATGTTTGCTGTTGGACGGTTCCTGTCTAGCACATTGTCATTTATGTGATTAAGTGTAGCATTAGACACATAGTGGTAGATGACCTGTGCGGATATAGACAATCTCATAGTGGTAGACGCCTCATGGGGATAGACGTCTCATAGCGGTAGACGGTCTCATAGTAGTAGACGGCTTATGGGGATAGACACCTCATAGCGGTAGACAGTCTCATTGTGGTAGACGTGCTTATGGTGGTAGACGGGTAGCGTATCTCTAAGAGTGCTGACCTTATTTGTCCGCGTGGTTAATTAACAATGTCATATTGTATCAGTGACTAATGTAATTTGAGAAATATGACTGTAACTGCCGCCTGTCTTCTTAGCTGCAATTCTTTTACATAGAATTTTTAAACACCAGTCAAGGATACTGGGCTGTGGTCTTGAGGAAGAACTCAAATTTGATGACAGGTGCTTTGAATTATCATGAAAATGTGAATATATACATACTTAATATGTGCAGTATTTATATCATTATATGTCAGACGACAACAAACATGAACTAATAAATAAAATATTAACTTTCTGTGTTGAAGACAAGAGAGACACAAACCGGAGGAAATTGATCGTGCATTATGGCCATACGAGGATGGATTTGTACAGAGTTAAGGTGCCTAAAAATTGTTTTGAACCAAAAAATTGAATATGATGTTAACCTTGCACAACGAGAAGAAAACTTCAGACAATTTAAGGTGTAGTCAAAGAATTAGCTGAAATATCTACTTCCTCATTACACCATGCAGCCCTTTCTAATGCTTCACTCGAAACATGCACATTGCTTGGTTCCACATTCAAGTACATAACCGTATATTTATGGAAGAGGATGAGGATAGAATCATAGAAAGTGTACGACTCAAAAATCAATATACGAGGTTGAAATTCCGAGCCCTATTGCAATGGATTCGATGAAACTCTGCAGCAGTTTTTGCCTAACCTTGTAATAAGTCCACTAACCCATGATTCTATCAGAACATTAACTGCTAACGAAATATCACAAGATATTTCGATACCAGTGCCAACATCCTGAAACGAAATACATGATTAGAGAAAAAGGAAAATCAACCAGCATCTGAGTCGGAAAAGCTATTTTATCCAGAAATAGGATGTGCGAAGATCTTGATTATCTTCAAATCTTTGCCCCATATGACGAGCAATCATGTCATGCAACAAATATGATAACCAATAATTTAAACTCATCAGGTGCTGACTTAGAGAGTCAATAACGACATTGGCCTAATTAGGAGTAGGGCTGACCGTGGGCCGGTTCGGTTCGATTCAGATTTTTTCGGTTCCAAAAGTTTTAGGTATTTAATAAATGGAATCGTCGGTTCCAAATATAATTATAGAACCGTTCGGATTCGGTTCGGTTCGGTTCGGTTCAGTTCCATACTATAATTAAATTTTTTAACATTTACAACAACACTACATAAATACAACTAATGACATTTTCATTCGTAACTTTTACAAATTAACGTAGCATAATTTAAAAACACATAAATAACAAGATGTTGAAGAAGATTAATTCAATTAACACAAATACCAAAAAGTAGATACTAATATTAAAATATTGATGATCCACATTAATAATGCATTTGTTTCAAGCAGTCTGCATAAAGAAAACGAAATATAAATTAAAAGTTATCAAAATAAAGTATTTTTTAAGTATTAGTAATACTTACCAACTATTTGGTAAGAAAACGTAGAATCAAATCATTAATAGCTTCGTGCCTTCGTTATACTTGAATAAAAAATTATTTCTCCGAAGAACAGAGAGCAAGTTAGACTGAATCGGCTGGGGTAGAGGGCGGACTTCGACGGTATAAGGGTTTCGAACTTTCGGTAATGGCGAAAAATTGGAAGAACTCGACAAAAGATCGTGTACAGGGTCATGGTTTGAGAATTTGTTTTAATTTTATATAAAGTTATAAATGGCAAATTGAGTTTCAATTTTTTAAAATGAGCTTGAACAGGCTACTAAATAGCAAATTGGATTTTGTAAATAATTTTTCAAATGGGATTGGAACTGCCTAATAAATAAATATATTATAAAAAAATAAATTTGGCTAGATTAATGTGTTATTTGTTTTAAAAAAATTTTAAAATTTAATTAATCCAATATATAAAAAAAAAATATTTAGATTCGAGTCTTATTCAGTTCTTCAGTTATTGGTCTAGATTCGAGACCCGACCCAAACCGTTCGGTTCTCAATTCGGGTACCCGTTCGAGTATTTAATTTATGAAGAACCGCTTTGTCCAACCCTAATTAGGAGGCAGGGAGGTTAGGAAATTCAACAGAACAACACATAATGTTACTGGTTGTTATCTACACATTGAATGAAAATATTCTTTCCCTGGAAAGTATAGCTAAATAGCACCCTTCTAATGTTCTGGCAAATTAGATAGGACCATTTATCTATAGTCACTAGCATAACATCCTTTAAAAAAGGTACTTTGCATACATTATTTTACACACTAACAGAGTTATGACTGACTAAACACAAGTACTAACTAGAGTGTTGACATGAGCTAAGAATGGTATCCTTTCTTTACGGCTTCAATGAACGCAGGCCTATTTGGTGGTACAAGGATCACCAGAGAAATTAGCTGCTTGATCCGCCAGATTGATGATCACCAGAACTACCCATTTATTTTCAGGCCAAAGTGCAATGGAGAGTATCCACGAACCTGCTTTCGCTAAAACCGCTTAAGGACCATCCTCAAGAAACATTGACTCTTCAAATGGTACTTGTATTAAATACTGAATGTAATATTCTGTAGACTAATAATATGAAATTAAATTGTAAGCAAAACAACCTGGTCTAGAGGATGGATCAATACCTCGGCGGATATTCACAGTAAAGACAAGTTGATATTGACAACATGTGCAGCAACCATTAGCTTGCCTTCCCATAAATTCTATCTAACAAATTCAATAAGCCGGCCTCCAAGAAGAAAGTGCATATAAGATACGCCCCTTCCACCCTTGCAACATCCAGAGGCCACCTTCATCGATCACAAAATCCTTGTGGTAGGATGATGTAACCCGGTGCTTTGCCATCCTCATTATCTCTTCATTCAGAGGAAGCTGTTCGAATCCAGCCCTGATATTTCGAACCTGCCACTGCTTGTATGTCTCTGGTCTCTCAATTCTTTCTGCGGCTTCACATGCAATGACATTCATTGCTTCCTGCCCAAATATTGTTTTCTCCAGCAGCATCCTCTCGTGAATTTCACGAGGAATATTAGCCTCAAGCATGTCAAAAAATGATGAATAATGAAACAGAGCCTCACGGAATCTTGTGATAAAGAAGGGAGCATTGTAAGCACCATTCACTATCCCCTGCACAAAAATATCTGGACTAATTTTCCTGATAAGGTTCAGAACAATATTTCTTGGACTGTTTACTACAACAGTTTCATCAAGCAGATTCCTAAACCTGTAAAGGCAATTCACCACCACAACCTCATCTTTGCTAACCATAAGATCCTCAATCTTAATAGTTTCCCACTTCTGCGCTATAGCATTGAACTCGAATGGAACGTTAAAAGTCTCAGCATAACTAGCCAAGCGCCGTCCTGTCTCTTCAACCCTTTCCGATGGTCGAAACCCTGGACATGGAAAATCAATCCCAGTGATACGAAGCTTGGGGGGACCACCAGGCCTAGACGAGAGACGTTGTAGAAAGCAAGGCCATTGAAAACCATAGAGAATGCCAAAATCAATAATGTGAAGCCTTGTGGCATTTTTAGCCGCATTCATAATGGTCTTATTTGCAAAGAAGTTAGAGATCTTCCTAAATGGACAGGTAGCAAGATATATATGGTAGGCTTTCAAGATGTCAGCAGCTGATGTAGGCAAATTGATAAGGTCTTTGTAGATCTGAGTCCCAGATCCAGCCATACGTGCCTCAAGACCATCAGCAAACCAGTGGGCAAGCCTCTGCATCCCGTCTCCCGTGGGAGTTGAATGTTGTCGGATCTGCTTCAAAAACTCATTAGCAGACCTTCGGTCATCAGCTGCAACAGCTTGTGCACAAAGGGTCAAAAGGGCTCTCAAATCAACCACATTCCTTCTGCCTCCCGGTTTCTTGCCACGGCTTTTCCCACCATTAGACCCCTTAGTTTGATTATTTTGCGAAGCATTTTTAGTTACTTCATGCTGCAATGATTTCCGAAGTGCAGATTCATTTCTTCCTTCACTGCATAGAAGCACCATATCAAACATTTCCGGACTCGCAGTCGATTCATTATAAACAGCTGTCTGTTTGTTATTCCTCTCCATGTGCATACTCAAAGTCTCTTGATACGGATTCTTCTTACCCCTTGACAGATCAGCACAGTCCTCATTGTCAAATTTCTTTTCCACCTTAACTACCAAACCAGTTGTCCAGTCCTTCTGCTCTTTCCCCAATAATTCACCAGACCTCAAATCAACTGCCAAACTATTGCCATTAGGAAGAAATTTAGCAGCTTCCTCAACCCCTTTCTTAAATTGCATAACCGATTGGCTATCACTAAATATATTAGGAATTTTAATTGTACTTACGGGAGAATCTGCCAGACCATCAGTGAAGGTACTGGCACTACTTGATGGGCTAAAAGATGACTGAGAAGTCAATTGTGAAACAACACCAACAGAAGAATGTTGTTCGTCAAATACAGTGCAATTAGGATCAGAATTCCAGTCTGGGTATAAGTCAGCATTACCAGCAGCATAATAATTTATAAAATCTCCTGACAAGTTTTCATCGGAGTTTTCAACATTCTGATCCCAATTTGGGACTCGCAGATAATCTGTGGAAGCAGGATACTGCCCCCCAAGAACTTCGTAGAATGATTTCTCTGCAGCTAGAAGAGCTGTAGACTCTTGAAACATGCAAGCTTTCTCTTCCACATCCTCTTCCATAAGGATATGGTTTATGTACTTAAGCACCACATCACTAAAATCATAATCCTCGAGGGTATCAGCATCAGATGATTGGACTAAAGTATTAGATTTCAAATGACTAGAAACTGGGGCAACATCAGCATAATTATCATTTGAGAAACTATTGTTGACTATCGAGTTGTTTATCAGATTTGGATCTGGAAACACCGGAACGGCTTGGTTATCATATTTGATACCAGATGTTGTCTCGTTATAACAACTAAAATTCCGATCCATGACCATCTAGTTTGCAGTATTCTATTCAATATAGAATATACCCAAATCCCGAAATCTTATAATTTCAAATCAAGATTCTCTTTCAATCTCCCCTTCAACTTTACCGCCAGCAATACAGAGCTAGACCTTTTCCAAGATGAGAAATTTTGATACATCAAAATTCAAAACAAAGAAACAGAAATCCTGAAACAACCACAGAGCAAAAAATAAAACGAAAAATTGGATCAATTGAGGAAACCTTTAAGCCATCAAAAATAAATCCTCATCCAACAAAAAAAGTCATGTTGTGTATACTTTTCAGTACAAATTCGACAAAAACAAAAGATAGATTGATTCAAAACGACAACTTAGGAAAAATTCAATTTGACCAGAAAGTTGAAACCTTCAAATCTCAAGAATTCCACAAATAACAAAAAAAAAAAATTAACCTCAGATTCCTGCATACTGAAAATCATTCATATCGTGCTTGAAACAGTAACTGAGTATAAAAATTAGGATAAAGCCCCTTGTACTGTCAAACTAGGTGTACCCAAAAAATTACCTGGAAAAGGGGAAAGGGGAGAGAAAGTGATATTGAAGTACAACAGTTGAATACAGGTAGTTTTGACGATGAAAATGTTGATTTTTGATCTCCGAGCCTTCGAACGTTTTCTAGATAATCTAATGGCCGTGGCATAAATTGAACTGACTGATTGTCAACTATTATATGATTTGGTTTTGCTTTCGATTAAATAATTACGACGAAAAGACAAGATTTTTTGGAATTAATAATACAATGATTTCACTCCATTTAATATCTTGTCTTAACATTTTGTCCATTTCCTAAATTCTTGTCACGCCAAGTTTGACGTAAATATAAATGTTCTAATGCCTTTGCGAGTTCATACGAGACTACGAGTTACCTAAGATTTAATAAGTTAGGAAAGTAAAATATTATATATTGTTGAAATATTTTGAAATTTTAAACTTTACAAAACTAAAAAATCTAATTGCTTAATTGTTGAGATCCTGAATGTCAAATCACTAAAAAAATAAATAATGTGGAATATACTTTAATTATTTGGGAATAATTTCTTATTATTGGATTTTGATTCCAAATCTTGATTCTGGATTATTGAATCTTTTGATTTTTGAGTTTTTGATCTTAATTTTGCTTTTTGCTTCATAATCTTGATTGTCTTGTTTTTTGATTTAATTGCTCAAATCTTTCTTTTTGATTGTGAGATTTGGATATTCCTTTTCAATATATTTTCTCTTATATTCTTGTGTTGATGGGATGACACAAAGAATGAGAAGTGGCATATGAATTAAGGATCATAACTCTATATATAGTTTCCATATTTTCGTTCATTGTTAAATACAACCCTAATGATTTGATCTCTACACATATAATCAGGTCCACACTTTATTTAGAAGTCATAAACCCAAAAATTTTATTCTTTATTAAAACACTTTAATTGTGCTCAATTTTAAGATAATTTTATATACAATTAATTACGTATGTGGGCCACAATGACAAATTAATAAATCTAACAATCTCCCACTTGAGCTACATGTGTTATCTTATAAATGTGTATAACCTTATGATATCAAAACTTTTGTTATCATAATAAAAAGTATCTCTAAACAATCTCGTCCATTAACTATATCAATGTAGGATCAAAGTGATCTTCCTTACAAATATTTTAACTAAACTCTCAATCGTCACGTATATCAACATAATCAAATGACACAAATCAAGTGTGGATGTGTAGCATAGAAATTACATGTAATGTGATCCAAATATGTCTATTTTCAATTGGTCATACTTTATTCGATAATGAGATTAACCATAAACTTTAATCAAAGTGGAACTGAACTGAATACTTTATTTCTGAAATAAATCGAATATTCATTGATAAAAAATATGTATTTAAAACAGATAATATCTGATACAAACTACCGCTAAATGAACATATCATCAAAAGAAACAACACTCATGCACTCATGCGAACAATATATTTAAGAAAGACCTTGGGTGGTAGCCATTTAGTAAATGAATCTATGATTATAGAGTCTGTCCTAATATGCTTTATAGAAATATAATCACTCTAAGTTCTTTCCTTGACAACGGGAACTTAATATCTATAAACTTTGACGTCATCAAGCTCATGTTGGAATACAAGACATGCTATTGTCACAGAATAACTAAAGTGGTTTTTCAAATCCATAAAAAAATGTAGCATAGTGACAATATTTTGTAGCCATATTCCACGATCGGAATCAGAATATCCAATTATCTCCAATTGGTCTGATTTTCCTGAATGTGGTCATGTAATCCTTAGTTCTCTATACTGAATAACCTAATGGCTGCTTTTTAAATTTCCATCCCAGAGTTAATTAAACATCTACCTACCATGTAACAATTTATGTTATATTTGGATGTATGCAAACCTAAGCATACGTTAAATTCTCAATTGCTGAAGTACGGAATTTTTTTTGGTATTTTTCTTTAAATTTATCTTTGAGATATTAATTGAGAATAAAATTGTCTCCCTTAGTAATAGAGGTATCTTTGATTTACATATCTCTATCACAAATTTCTTAAAAACCTTATCGATATAACTCTTTTGAGATAATCAAAAAATATATCGAGAACGATCCTCATGTATATATATCCTTAATAAAAAGGAGGCATCACCAAAAATTTTCATTTCAAAATTTCATAATAGAAATCTCTTGATTTCTTGCAATAAGTTTATATCACTATAGACAAACAGTATGTCATCGACATACAATACCAAAAATATGATTACTCCCACTGAACTAGTAATATACACAATCATCAATTGAATTCATCTCAAAACCAAATGATATAATAATTTGATGAAATTTGTGATACCATTATCGGAAACCAGCTTAAGCTCATAGATGGATTTCTTTAATTTGTAAACCATTTGATGTAACTTATAAAAGAAAGGAAAATGATATATGTACATTAGGGGGTACATCAAGGTGTCCATAATGGACACCTTGATGTACCCCCCAATGTACCACAAGAACAACCCTAAAAGAAATGTGTCACAAATATCATAATTGTCCTAAAAGAGTCTTTCATAGAAATCGGAGAAAAATTCTCTTTAATGTCAATGACTTCCTTTTAAGTAAAGTCATTTGCAACAAGACTAGTCTTATATCTTTCTACATTACCATTCGAATCCCTTTTAGTTTTAAATATCCAATTATAACCGATGAGTTTCGTATCTTCGACAATAGAATGAGTTCTCAAACGTCATTGTTACTTATGAACTTTATCTCTTTATGCATGATATCAATCCACTCTTTAGAATTACTTATTTACATAGTTTGATAAAAGTTGATTGATCAGTTCTTCTTTTAATCATCCTTATTTTCTTGGATAAAGACTATAAAGTCATCCGAAATTGACCTTTTCCTTTTTATAGTGGATTTTCTTAATGACATTTGTTCTTGGGATTGTTGAGTTTGTTTTTCTAGAACAATCTCTTGATTGTGTATAGGGGATTTTGCAATATTGTTTTGATCCGAAATTGTTTCTTGAACAAGATCAATATCAAGAATTTGTCTATGGTTCTAATCATTGTCAATTGTAACAGAAGAAATATATGCATATTCTCCCTCCAATATAAAATCAATAACCTTATAATCTTATCTCCCCCACAAACTCTACATTCTCAAGGAATATGACATTTTTCATTTCGAAAATTCTCAAGGAATCAGACATTTTTCGTTTCGAAAATTGACCTAATAGTGGGATCTTAAAAAACATTGTAACATCTTAACAATTGCTTTACTTGGAACTTCAATGAGAATTTAAGCTGCAATCTTTAGTGCTCCTACATAGAGATATTATGATGTACTGTAGGACGATTCCAGACTCTTCTAGGAATTTAGCAAAATGCCATATACATTGTTCTCCTGATCCGTCATATCTATCATAGTATTCACCAATATGGTAAGATTCGACTTGTTAAATTCTTTTACAGAGTTATTTTTCAATTTCAGCCTTGTATACCTTGAACATGTCTAATATTTGGGATTTCTCATATATGAGATATAGGTAACCATAGTGAGAAAAATTTGTTTATGAACATAATAAATTATTGTTGACCATTCCAAGAAGTCAATTGAATGGCTCGCGGATATCCGTATGAATTAATTCTAAGACGTCTGAAATCCTATTGACACCTAATCTCATTATCTTTGTTTGTTTTTCCTTAACATAATTAATATAAACTCTTAGGTATGAGAAATTAAGGAAATCAAGAATTCTTTCTGACACGATATTTTTAATTCTCTTTTGAGAGATGTTACATAATTGCTTGTGCCATAGCGAAGTAAAATTCTCATTGGTTAATTTATATTTAATAACATGTGATCACATGCCAAGTTTCTTTATGAGAAACATCGTATTAAGCAAATGTAAATTATCGTAACATGATAAAAAAACTAGTACCTACAATATTTGAACTAAAAAAAAAGATCAAACTGACTATTTTCAATTGAGCAAAAGTAATCGAATTTGTCCTATGTAGAAATAGAAACCAAATTCCGTCTAAAAGACAATACCGTAAATATCTCTTTCCTATTCAAATCATAACCAATCTTTAATAATAATCTAAAAAGTCCCTATAGCTCTAAGCTTAGATGATTTGGCATTGCCCCCACATAGATGAATCTTTCAGTATCAATTGACTTTTGGATGTTTAGGCAACCTCGCATAGACACACTTATGTGAGGGTGGCACTAGAAATTTATCCACTAAGTATGTTTAGGTATTGAAACTAAATTAACATCAAAACAAACCAAAGTGAGAAGTGTATTTTTCTTTGCACGTCAAGCGTGGTATATAGTACATTCTCTATTTATGCATCTCATATTTTCACAAAAGTAACAGCCAGATTTATCCTTTTAGGCTTTCGTTGTTTACTTTGAACAGAACCGGATGCAACTTTCTAATTCTTTATAACTTGTCCTTAGAAGTACTTGTCAATTGAGTAATATCAGTTTTATCTTGCTTTAGCCTTTCTTTTTCTTACACACAATATGAAATGAGATCATTAAGAGTCCACTTTCTCTTTTAACATTTGTAACTGACCTCAAATTAGTCGAACTGTCAAGATAGAAATCAAAACTAAATGTATGAGCAAATCATCTAACACCTCAACATTTAACACTTTTAGTTTTGAAGAAAGATGAGACGTCTCCAAGATGTAATCCCTTATGCTTTCTTTGCCCTTATACTTTAGTGAAACTAAGTTCCCTAAAAGTGTGCTAGTTCCGGCTTTATTACCTTTTGCAAAGTGTTTTTTCAATTTCATCAAGAAACTCCTTGGCATTAGTTACATTATTGGACACAACGTCCCTCAATGCTAATGGAATTTCACATTTCATGGTCATAAAACTTATGCGATTTGAATGATCCCACTTATCAGAGTCTCATTTTTATTAGTGGAACTTTTATTCGTAAGAGTAGTTGGTTGTTCAATATTAAATGCAACGTCTAGATTCATTCTGCCAATAATGATATAAACGATCTCTTTCCAACCATTAAAATTTTGTTTTAACACAGGAATTAAATTGATGTAGGGAGATATTACAGAAGCTGATGGACTAACTGAATAAAGAATTTAAAACCTAATTAACATGTTCATATAGGAATCCGCATTGGACAATCAATAATTCCAAATAATAGTGAACTTCATCACAAGAGACCGATCACAAAATTGATATTTAGTTTTTGGATAAAATACCAACTTGTAAATGGTACTCTTGGTGTAGTAATCAAATATTGAAAATAAATCCGATCAAACATCAAGTCTATCTTTAGATCGACTCAATATTCACATAATGAAAAACTTTATAATTGTCATATATTTATCACCACATGTGTGTAAATAATTCGGCAAAATATTAATGTTCCTTTGGGTCAGTTAACACTCGTATGAATTACGTACACACAATATTCCTAACATTCCAAATAAATTAATTTAGGCAAGAAAGGTTACTTTGGTAACTTGTTGCTTCAACTAATTTATTTTATAAAATGAATAATCCAAAAGAAACTTTAAATATCAAGATTTAAAATTGATTGTTCCTTGACCCTTATCTTTTATTTGTATTTATTTACTTATTGCTTTGAAATAAAAAATTAAAAAACAACAAGTCACTAGCCAATGAAATAGCGCACCATTACTGCCCATAGATTCAAGCAGTAAGAATTATTAGTTTTTTCATAAATTGCTTCAACGAGCACAATCTCCACTAATGGTAACTTAATTTGACTTCCAAAATAGATAGAATGATTATTTATTTTGAAATCCCCACTAATTAATTACTCATGTTTTAATCCTTAATGCAAAATTAGCCAAACTTTTTCTTAATGTTGAATCCAGAATACAACATAAAGTAATCGGTTATAGTCGTACTCAAATTCAACAATTAATTTCTAATATTGTCAAATTTGAAAACAAAAAAAAAAAAAAAAATCCAAATTTTTGAAATTTAGGGCTTGAAATTCACATCCCAAAATTAAGAAATCCAAAAAATGAATTTAAACCATAAAATTCTTTCTTGAATCTCAATGATTTAACATAAATGCGTCTCTGATATTACTTGTTGAAATTTTATGAAACTTTAAACTTTACAAAATTAGAAAACCTAATTCTTAATTGTCAAGATCATTCATATCAAATCATCAAGAAAATTAATAATGAGGAACATACTTTAATTATTTGTGAATAATTTCCTATTATTGGATCTTGATTCTGGATTATTGGATTTTTTATTTTTATTTCTGAGTTCTTGATCTTGATTTTGCTTCTAGCTCCATAATCTTGATTGTCTTGTTTTTCGATTTAATTGCTCAAATCCTTCTTCTTGATTATGAGTTTTGGACATTCCTTTTCAATATGATTTCTCTTATATTCTTGTGTTGATAGATGACACAAAGAATGAGAAATTGCATATGAATTGGGGACCATAACGCTATATATAGTTTCTATATGTATTTAGCACATCGTCAAATAAAACCCTAATGATCAGGTTTCTACACATATAATCCGTCCCACACTTTATTTAGATGCCCTAAGTACAACAATTTTATTCTTTATTAGATCACTTTAATTGAGCTCAACTTTAAGATAACTTTATACAAAATTAATTAGGGGAAATTACAAAAAATACCCTTAAATTTTGAGGTCTCTTGAAAAATTATATGAAATGTATTTTTGAAGTAAAAAATATTGAGTAAAATTATAAAAAAATGACGCGATCTTACTTTTTAAAGTTAAGTGTCACTTTTTTACATACAATATCACTTTTATTAAAAAGTAATATTTTTCACTAAAAGAAGTATAATCTTAAGAACATGACAAAGTAAAAATAAAAAAATAGTGACAAACACTAAAAAAGTGACACAAATTCAAAAATAGTGACAAACATTAGACAAAATGGCAGAAGTCTAAACAATGTGTCAAACACTAAAAAAAGTGACAACAATTAAAAATATGTGACAAAACACCAATTAAAACATTGAAATCAATTCAATAAAGTAACTAAACTTTTCATTTAAGTCAATTAAACCAACATTGTTGAGAGATTCTTAAATCTCGATTCTGAAAGTCACTAAAAAAAGGGTAATTGGCGCAAAACGTCACTATATTTGAAGGTTTTTGTGGAAAATGTCCATACCTTTCGTTTTTTGGCCGTTCCTACATTTCACATTCTTTGCGCTGAACGTCCTTTTTACCATTTTTTAACATAAAATGATCATTATACCCTCATATATAAATTAAAAAAATAAAGAATAAATAAAGAATAAATTGCAATATGCTCCTAAACGTTTTTAAAAATGCAAATCAGTCCAGAAAATGACGATTTTTTTGCCTTTTTTCAACCCAAATGCGACCATATTCCGACAGCTTTCGGCACCCAAGGCGTCATATGTTGACACCGGTCAATAGCCCTCCAATTCCCCCTTTAATTACCACCCAACCACTCCCAATTTCATCAATTGTAGTAGTTGGAATTAATGTTGAAAGGTTACTATCCTAAAATCTAAAAATCGTTGGAAATTACATTCCGGCCATCCCCATGATCGGAACTTACCTCCTATCAATTGCCTATCACTAGACGACTACACACATGCCAACAATTTACAACAAACATCAACAAAAAAAATTAGTTTCATGCCAAATTCTTTGCAAATCGCGACACAGTCTGCGAATTTCTCAGATTTCGACGCTGTCCGGAATACCCATAATTGCGGACCACCTGCGCTAGGTCCCTCTTCACCAGGCGCACCTAGCCCAACCATGGGTCTAGGTCAATTTTGACCTGAAGCCATTCAATTTGTGGGAAAAATACTATTTCCAAAAATTGTAATTGGATTTCAACCTGAAGTTCTAACGAATCCAAGCAAAATTGTGGAAGACCCATGGGTGGAATATCTTCGCCATGATGAGAGGGTGCTGAATGGAGTTATCCGCGACCATGAGTCAAAGGGACGACGCCGGAATTAGCCAAGTTCAGTGTGCGGCGCGATATTCGCGACTATGTTGTTTTCAGTTTCAAATTGAACCTATTGGATAAGTGTTTTGGATGAATTGCCCACATGGCTGAGGTCGTCTAGGTGTGGGCAACTGGATGGTGGTGGTCCGCGATCCTGTTGCTGGCCGGAGGTGCAACTTCCAGCAATTTGTCTAATTTTCAAGTAGCTGATTTTGCTTGTTGATTTCTGTCGGATTATTGGATGATATGGGAAATTCTTGGGATGAAATTGTAAAGGGTGTTGAGGAGATTGTGTTGGTAGCAATGTCCGGAGGTTGTAACGGTGCAGAAGAGTAGATGTGGTTATCAGACGGTGAAGGTGGTGGAAGGAGGTGGAGGGGAAGAGAGAGTGTGTTTTTGTTATTTTTAATATTTTCATAAGTTTTGGACTAATTTGCATTTTTAAAAAATTTTAGGAGCAGATTTCAATTTATTTTTTTATTTTTATTTTATTTTATTTTTTGTTTTATTTATATATGAGGGTATATTAGTCATTTTATGTTAAAAATTGGTGAAAAGAATGTTCATCGCAAAGAATGTGAAAGGTAGGGACGTTCTGCGCCAAAAAACGAAAGATAATGACGTTTTCCACAAAAACCTTCAAATGTAGAGACATTTTGCACCAATTACCCCTAAAAAAAGTAAAAACAAAAAGCGACACACTAAAAAAAGTGACAGAAATTCAAAAAAAAAATGACAAATCCTAAAAAAAAGTGACAAAATGTCACTTTTTAAAGTCAAGTGTCACTTTTTTAGTAAATGTATGTCACTTTTATTAAAAGTAATGTTTGTCACTCAAAAATGTGATAAAAATCTCAAGAAAATGAAAAAGAAGGGAAAAACGTACACATTTAGAAAAGTGACAAACCACCAATTAAAACATTGGAATCAGTTCAAAGAGATAGAAATACAAAAAAAAAAGTGACAACCACAGTCTTTCCTATCCATTCACCGCTAAGCACCTTTAAATCGATTAACTGACAAAACACCAAATATCTTTAAATGAATTTATCGCCACTGTCATCTACCAACTCAAATTGAGGGAGGGAGACTGACTAACTTATTAATCAATATAATATTAAAGGAGTTGACATTCGAAGCAAGAAATAACAGTGTCCACTTATTATCTTCATAAGCTATTTAATTTATAATTCATCAAAAAACAAATATACCCAACATATTTAACCTACTGATGGAAGATATATACTATTCCATGAACTTCTCTCACTGGAACGGTGGAACCACGAAACAAACAATTGGTAAGCAAATTTGATTTCTACTATTTTTTAGTAAGTAAGTAGCTACAAATCGTCTAGAATTTTTCCAGCAAAAATCGCAAAACAAAAATAAAAAATTTCAGACAATAAAATTCAAAAAGATGAAGAAATGAGATAAAAGACGAAAAGACGTTAAGTGATATCTAATTTTTTAGAAGAAGGTGAAGAGCCCATAGTAGAAAGTGAGAAGAAATTTAGTTTCTCGACTTGTTCAGTGTCCCTAAAGCTAGAAAATGGTGGTACAAAATGGGATTGGATTGAAAAGTTGGATACAGAGGTGAAGAAGCTGTTGTCATGCTATAAGAGGCCATTTGTCCAGCAACATGGTATTGTTGCAGCAAGTTACGAAGATGAACTGTGATGATGTTGGAATCTCCGTCGTTAACAACCACCATATCGCGACCTTGTGCCAAAACAATTGAGATAGCGCATTCGGCTCGATGGATCCATTTACCGGAGCAAAGAGACAAATTAAGAGGAGTTGGGATTAGTTTTAAAATTAATGAAAAAACACAGTATTTTATACTTTGTAATTGTTTTTCAAATGATTTTTCAAAAGTAGATTATATTTAGGGTATGTAGTCTAATATTCCCAATTAATTACATATGTAGGCCACGGTGACAAACTAATAAACCTAATATTAATCGCTATTAGATATTACATCACATGATAGGACATTAAATGATAAAATCAATAAAATGAATCTATCCATACATTTAACTCGTTTTTATCATTTCATAGTAGGGTTGACAATGTGTTTCGCGCGGGAAGTCGTTAACAATTAAAAGATGGTTCAAACGATTGTGTAACGAACAAACCTTTTGAGACAAAGTCCTAACGAGAGGTGCTTTATTTATGAAGATTACAATTTACAAGAAGCGAAACGCTTCCAAGGGGCACAAGCACACAAAGCAATTGAAAGTTTAATAGGAAGAAATTAAAAGAAATGAAATTACATATTCTCTGTTTGAGAGTGATTTGATCAGGGTCTTTTCTTCCATGTTATCTCTTCTCTTTTATACTTCCCTGACAGTTTTCTTGTAGAACCATCAAAAACCAGTTATTGTCCTGTAACTACCCACTTTCTCCATAATGGCAGACTAATCAAGGAACTACCGTTTTAACCGCTGTCATTAATCCCATTACTTAACTACTTGCAACCAAGATTCTTGTATCGTGGACTGTGATAAGATTGTTTGTTAACCATCTCAATAATCGTTGCTTCAAATGGTCTGTTACACTCGCCCATCTCTTGGGTGTCTCGCGGGCTTGGGCGATAGTGATGATGTAATCGCTCGAATCTTGGGCAACGAGCTGACTTGAGCGATGCTAGGTCTCTGTTATCTTGTGGCATTAAGCAGACTTTTGGTGGGCCTCCACTGCATAACTTCGTCTTGGATTTTTACATGGTTTCATTTGAGCTTATCCTCCAAGTTTCTTAACTGGGCTTCGTTCTTTGGACCATTCGATTGGACCACATTTTCGTATGTCAACAATTACCTCCCAATATGGCAAAATTAATATCGATTATTAATCTTATGCCATATTATTCTTTGTATTTTTCGCAATACTTGAAATCTTAAAAAGGCTGAGAATTCCAATAATCATTTTGTTTGGCGGTGACCTTCTATATCCCAAAATGTGCTAATCTCATAAATCGAAAAACACGCTTCCTTATCGCGTCATTATACCCACATTTTACACCATCGTGTTCTATAAAAGTTACTGTTCATCTTCTTGCTTCTCCATTCAAACACTCGTGTTTCTAAAACCCTCGAAAAAATCAAAGTTTGTAGTAGATGGCGGTTTCAGATAGCTCCCTTAGTTTCGAAGACTTTCAACAGCTATTTACGAGATCATATGTGAATCTCGCGCTTTCACCCGCCAACGCTGACCTCAATGAATTCTTCCTGGGTCCATCGTTTAACGATGCTGATTCTGTGGGGCAAGCCGCAGTGGGCCAATTATTTCCTTGCACCCAAGATCCTCCTTTTCTGAATCCATTTCCATTAAAGCCAATCCGTGAACGAGGTATTTGTACTTGGCCTAAAACTGATACTACATTTCGTCTTTGGCATGTACATATGGTAACTCATGGCCCCACCAAGGCAATTTTTGTTCGCGCTAGGATTTCAGATTTATTAGCAATCGCTCTCCGTCATCCAATCTACGACCCCGTACTTTTCTCCATTGCCTTGAGTTTTTGGTTTTCAGAATACAATACATTTATATTCCTTCTTGGTCCAATGTCCATTACTATGAGGGATGTTGGCGCCTTAGTTAACCTTCCGCCTCTGGGCGGTACTATTTCCCTTGCCCTTTTGGTTACAGCTGTTGGTTCGAAATTGGAAAAAAGACTTATTGATTCTTACTCGGGCATGCAAGAACTCTACAACAATACTAGCGTTGCACCTACTCATGCTGAGCGTATAGCCTTTATCCAAGTCTAGCTTTGTAAATACGTCATTTGTGTGCCTAGTTTGAAACATTCTATGGCTTACTTGCCCATAGCACACGAACTAGCACTGGGTAGGTCTATGAACCCGTGTTCATTATTCTTAGTTGTCTTTTACAGAGACATGTCTTCCCTCCAGTTTCAATTGAGGAATGGTGCATCTCCCACTGGTAGCGGGCCTCTTTAGCTCGTTCAATTGTGGTTGGGGGCCTATTCCCCACAACTTGGTGCTCCACCATCCCCTCCTAAATCAGTCTGTTGTTATGGACTATTCATCAATCAACTGAGTCCTGTAAATATGTCCAATAGGGACATTTTTACATTCTTTTATACCTTGAATTCAACTCCTTCCTTTTTTTCCTTTTTCTGTTCATCAAATTCCTACCTATGTGCAACCTCCTTCCACCATGACTGATATGAGTACCTCTTTGCCCATTTGGACTCAATTTTTTATTGAGAAAGAATTGTTCCATGACATTTTGACTGAGACAAACGCTAAGGCAGGGGTTGAGCTATATGCTTCCCATTTTGCTACCCGCCAACTTGGTCCTCCCTGTTTTTCTAAGAGTTTGACAGAGCGTTTTCATACCATTACCAAAGAGAGGCACATGCCATTGATGCTCTTAATGCTCTTTTGGCACTTAACTTTTATTTGGCCCATTTCAATCCCACTTCTGTCATCTATCCTCTTTTTGCACAACTCTGGCCTTCTGTGAAGTGCAGGTTGTTTGTGGCTGATGCCAACCGTGCCTACCATTTGCTGGAGGGTCCAGGGACTTCTTCCGTTTCTCCCATTCCTGCTACTCCTTTGTCTGTCAAGCATCCTGCTTCTCCTTCGAAATTCCCTTCGGTTCGTGTTAAGTGCTCTGCAATGGACCTCATTCCATCTGGTTCTTCATCTGCTCAGACGGGAACTACTAAGGATATGTTCAGCCGTAAATCGCTAGCTTCAGCTTCGCCAAGCTTGTCCGATGATGATGATGATCTCGTTATCAGGATGAAGGTATTTGGATTTGATTCTTCATGCAAAGTTTGTTCATTCATGAAAAATCCTTGTGTTAATGTTTTACCTGGATTTTCAGAAGAGTTTGACTTCTCCTTTGAAAACTCTGCCTCCACCGGTCCTTGTTCCACCACCTTCCACTCAAGCTTCTCTGCCCAAGTCATCTGGTGGACTTTACCTACAAGCCAAGAGTCTTTGGTCGCTTAGTCGGTTGGAGAACTTTCACCTCCTCAGGGTGCTGACCCCCCATGCATTGAACCAGAAGGTAATGCAATTTTCATAGCTTTTCTTCCTTGTTTGCATTGTTGGCTTTCAACTCGTTATCGCTTGCTTCTTGTAGAGATTCCCGTAAATTTACCCGTTGTGGAAGAGCCTGCTAGTTCAGATAAAGGAAAGTCCCTACATGTGGTTGGATAACTAGTGGTGTGCCCCAATTTTCCACAGCTGATGACGAGGTAGCCTTTGTTTCGTCTTTCATCTTTACTTCATTTACTGTAACGAAAATGCTAATTGCTTGCATTTTCTTTGCAGGATACTGACTTCCTTTTGCGCTCTATCCAGGACTTGTTTACTTCCAGAAAACAGGTAAAGGCAAGCGCTACTTCTCATTCCTCTTCAGCCAGTCGTCATGCTTCATCTACTGTGTTCTCGGAAGAGAACAAGAACATTCTTAAAAAATCGATGCTTGAATATGTTTCCTTCATGGATATGGATATCAACAAAGCCAGTGCTTCTAGCCAACGAGATAAGTTTGAGCATTTAAGTGTAAAAATGACTCAAGCACTTGAGCTTCATTCGCTCAAAATTTCATCTAATTTTAGGCTGACATTGAAGATTATCCATTCAGAGATCAGCTCTTTGCTGGACAAAATGTTGAGCTAAAAGCCAAGAAGACTCAGTATATTCGTGCTATAAATGAAAATGAGTCTTTACTTCAAGAGATTGAGAAGGCCAATGTCAATCTGGACGAAATCTCCTCTGAGATTGTGATTGAAAACTCTTTGATGGTGAATTTGACCGTAGAGATGAAGGAGCTTCAAGTAAGAATGGATGACTACAAGGCTAAGTTAGTTGCCAAGAAGCGTAGTGCTTCCCAAGTATTTGAGCGAAACTAATCTTTGGTTGAGCTTTACTCAAAATCGAAAGTTGATGAGGAATTTATGACTGAGTTATCCACCGCTTCTTCTGAACAAGGCGATGAATGGGGAAAACTTAGAGAACGGATGCGTTCTCTTTAGGGCAAGTTGTAATTAAGACATTAATATTTTGATTTCTTTTATAGGACGATTTCGTCTTACATTTTGTTCCTGTAATTTTATAATGGCAGCCACTATTGCCTAAAAATGTATTGGCAGCCAATTTAATCAATGGAAAAGCCATTTTATTCCTTTGTGTGATTTGTCTTTTGCATGGATCTTGCAATAGCATAATTGACATTTTCTTTAATCGTCAATATTCCCCAAAAATTTAATTACTAATCTTGTGCCAATTCACATACCTTTCCCTTTGTGGAGTCTTTATGTGGAGTGAAACTCTTGATATTCCATCTCCTTCTCAAATTTCGGACCTTCAATTTTGGTTACTATGCATGTATCTGGTCATTCATATTCTATCATTTCGCCTTCAAACCTCTATAAAGCTGCGTGTTTAGGAATGCAATGAAAGTCGATTTTCCATTTTTCTGTAGTAGTTGATAGGAGAACAATGATAGCCTGCTTCCAATTGTGGCTTATAGAGCATTCGTATTTTGTATATCTTAGTTTGTAAGAAATATTTGATAATGAAAAATTTATTTGAGCGTTTCTTAAATAGCTCATCATCTATTAGTATATAGTTTAATGAGCGTAGCTTCATTTTTCTATAACCTTTTGTGTCAAGACTCCTTCAAAAACCTTTTTATTTTTGACCTCCAATCTATTGCATCTCCATTTTATATGCAATGAACATTAACCTTTCTCGCCCTCCATTGCACTACATGCAATATTAATCCATACTCACAAGTGGATTCCAAATTTAGAACATTTGAATAACCCGAAGTCATTTGGGATAATTCGTTTGCTAAGTCCTTATACATCCTGTTAACGTATTGAAGCTTCACTTGATCAAGTCCTTCCAACAATTCTTGGGAGATCTCGTACTGACTTACTACAGAATCACTTTGGCACTTGAAATCACCAATCAATAGGTAAATTACTAGTTGAGAATCGTCCATAATGATTACATTCTTTACTCCCATCTTTATTAACAGCTCGAAACTCACAATCAATGCTTCGTCTTCAGCTTGATTGTTGGTACACATCATATCTAGAGTGAAAGAAAATTTATAATAAATCATCAAAGGATTTATTAAAACTATTCTTACCCCTACACCTCCAAAAGTTTTTGATCCGTTAAAATATAAAACTCAAGGGTTTAGTTCAAATGAATCAGCTAACAATTCAATTTCTTTAGGCACATCAAGGCATGGATGATCAGCCAAAAAGTTAGCCAATACTTAATTTTTAACTGCCTTTTGGGGTACATATTGTATTTCAAATTTCGATAATGTGAAAGTCCAAATGCCTATCATTTGATGTAAAATAGGGCGATAAAACATATATTTAACCAAATTTACCTTAGAAATTAAGTAAACAATTACAGGCCGTAAATAGGCCCTTAGTTTTGTACATGTGAAAAATAAAGCAAGAAACAACTTTTTCAATGGCAGAATAGTTACATTCACATTTCGTTAACTGTCTACTCAAATAGTAAATTGTCCTTTTTTCATCAAATTGGTCTTCTTACGCAACCATTCCAGCTATCGTTCTCGTTCAGCCGATATGTATACTTTCATTGGCCTTCCTTGGATGGGTGATACTAACACTGGTGGATTTCACAAATGTGTCTTTTGGCTATCAAAAGCGTTTTGATGTTCTTCCTTCCAAACGAACTCGTCCTGATTTTTCAGTTTTAAAATAGGCGAAAAAGTTTTTGTTCGTCCTGCACAATTAGAGATAAAACGTCTCAAAAATCTTATTTGGCCTAGGAACTTTTACAATTCTTTCTTGTTCCCAGGTGGTTTGATCTCTAAAATGCCCTTTGTCTTATTTTTATCAACTTCAATTCTTCTTTTGTGCACTAAAAAATCAAGAAAATTCCCTGCATTAACACCAAATACACACTTCAAAGGATTCAATTTTAGTTTATATTACCTCATTTTCTCCAATAAACGTCTTAATTGTTCAAAATGGTATTTTTCTTTAATAGATTTGACCACTATATCATCTACATATACTTCGACAAATTGGCCTATTATGTCATGAAAAATTAAGTTCATGGTCCTTTGATAAGTTGCACCTGCATTACTACACATTCAAAGCATCCTAGAGCCCCAGGGCACCTAAATGCAGTTTTATGTACATCCTCTTCAGCTATATAGATTTGGTTCTTACCTGAATATCCGTCCATAAAAGAATACATTATATGTCCGACAGTTGAATCTACTAAAGAATCTATCGTAGGCACTGGATATTCATCTTTGGGTGTGGCTAAGTTTAAGTTTCTAAAATCTATGTACACTATAATACTACCATTCTTCTTTAACATTGGTATGATATTAGACAATCATTCAACATATCTGGTTGTTTTAATAAAACCCGCATTTAACAATCATTCTATCTCTTTCTTTACTTCAGGTAACACATTAGGGACAAAACGTCTAGGAGGTTGTTTATGTGGCTTAAAACTTGGCTTAGTTGGTAATCTGTGTTCTACCAAACTTTTATCTAAACCAGGCATGTGTTCATATTTCCAAGCAAAACAATCTTTATACTCTTTTAATAAAGCGACTAATTTGTTACTAACCTCTTGGCTAAGCATCTAGCTAATGAATGTTGGACGATCTTCCCATTCGTTGCCAATGTTCACCTTTATCAAATGGTCTTATGTTTGAGCATGCCCAGGTTTTGTGATTCTCATTACTTCATCATCCAGGCTCCTTGTCAGCACTTTCTCTTCTAAACAATCCACTTTTTTGACTTCTTGGCCAATTCTCTGTTCCAATTCAAACACAGCTAATTTGTTCCTCAACGTCTTCAAAGCTGCTTCTTTCTTTGTTTTTTCTTTACACTCTTTATTGAAAGCCATTAGTCTGGCTTTGAAGGCCTGAATATCGGCCATGTTTTCTTGCTGCTGATAACTCATTAGAGTTCCTTAACCTTACTGACTCTTCAAGGGACACTATATTTGGCCTAATTTGATTGAACATTTCAGTAAGTGCGTCTACTGAAAATGGCTCTTCGCTCTGTACGACAATTTGAGCTTCTTCCCCATCTTGTACTACCCTGATATGTCCATAATTTCCTTCATACATGAACCTTTCTATTGAGTTTGCTTCTGCGACAAAGGGTCTATGGTCTACTTGCACTACTTCAACTTCGCCTTTGTCATTCCAGAAAACTAGGCATTGGTGGAGCGATGAAGGTATGCAATGACTCTCGTAAATCCAATATCTTCCTAGTAACATGTTATAACTGGTAGACCATCTATCACAAAGAAGACTGTAGTCCTAGTAGTTGTTCCCACATTATGTCCAATGGCATCACCTATTTAGTTGTAGTTGCTCTCCCATTGAAACTTGTGATGATAACTTCTGTTGGGATCACAACACTCTCTGTCTTTGCATATTTTCTCATCATTCTGGATAGGATGGTATTTATGATTGTTCCATTGTCGATAAACACTTTTGCAATGGGTATACCATTGACTAGGGCATTCGTGTACAATAGCCTCAAATGTTTGGTTAACTTCATAGTTGGTCTCTTAAGATGACTTTTTCACCTGCATCTATTTCCACTTCCTATCCGAAGTTCACGTACAATATTTTGCATTGGGTATTTGCTTCTTGGAATTTTCCCTTACTTTCTTCCAGCGTTTCTTCTTCGGTTATCCAACCTATAGGGGGTGGTAATATTCCTGGAGGTGACCCATACTTCGCGACACGTGGCACTCTCACCTTTCTCTTGGACGTCCCATATAATACATAGAATTCAAAAGTGCGCTCAGATGGTTTGCCCAACAAGTCTACCTCCCGGACACCTTCCTGATACAGTTGCTTCAACAAAGTGTTGCGCGACACTCCTCTTCTTTTCCTCTCTGCTTTTAAGTCTTCAATGTCAGTCATGCCATCATTCTCTTCTTCACCGTACACCTCCTGAGATGTTTGGCCTTCTTCACATTCCTGCACACAGGCTTCTTCCTCATTATCTTCATTTTTCCCCTCTTCATTCTCCTTACTCTTGAAATCATTGGTTAGTACATAATTATTAGCCATAACAGGAGGTAACGTGCTAAATTGAATAGTGGGGGATTGCCTTAGATCTACCTCATCATCATATTTCTTTCCACGTTCAAATTTTGATCGTCCAGAAGAGATTTCTGGCAATTCCTCCATTGACTCACCCATACTAGCCTCTTTATCACCTTTGAGGACATTTTGATTAGCCACCTCAAGCAGTTTAGGCACCTTAGGACGTGACGATCCTTGTTGTTGCCTCATCATTCGTCCGTAGTTCCGTTGAAAACGCATTTGTTAGGTTCTGGTCATCTCGTTAAAGGGTACAATTCCTCCTATATTATACTAGAATGAATGCCATACATTTGGCTGGTGAGGTTGCGGCTTGAACGTTCTCCCAAAATTTATCGGCCTGAACTACCTCTTAGAAGGCGATTTCACATAGAATGGCATACTTTGTCCTCCACCGGGTTGGAAACTTGGCACATGGTTAGGACGATGGTGATGTCGCCACGTTCCAAGTCCTTCATTCACTTCTCCCTTGCAGCTAGCACACAAGATACCTTCGTCATTTCTAGGTTCCTTTCCCTTGATACGCTAAAAAACACTAGGTGTGACTCAAAATCTTCTTTTCCGTCATCTATGACCAACTTGAATTTTGGCAACTTATTTTTGAAACCAGATGTCACCATATTCACCCCAAGTAGTTGTGGGAAATGATTTTCATCTACTGTCATTTTCTTCTTAGCCTTAAACACGATTCGTCTTGAATCAATGGCAACCTGTAATACATGATGAAAAACCAGGCAATTATTAGTCATGTGTGACCATGCATTGTGCCATTTATAATATTATTTTATCCTTAATTTGTTTAGGGTCTGGCAACTTATGCTCGTCGCTCAATTTTATCTGTTTATCCTTATATAGTTTATCGAATATAATGTCAACTTTGGTCACGTCAAATGAGAATACCCTAACCTTTTTGTTTTCATCTTTTATATGCTCATTCTTGCCCGACGCTCTAAATTTGGCCATCATAAGACAAGCATATGCATCTCCCTTAATCAATTCGGCCAAACATATTTTCGTCTGGTCATAATATTCGTCATTAACAACATGAACATCAAAATTTGGGTCTTTATCATAAGTCCATTTGCTAGAGTTTTTCATTTGTTCATCTTTTCTTATTAAACGTTTATGCCTAATTACATTAGCACTCAATTGGAACATATTAGGAAATTCTCTATCCTGAAATTTCTTTTTAAAATCAAAACTCAAACAATTTTGAGCGATTTTGGCAAATTCTTTTTCGGGCAAATGCACAAAATATTTACTCCTAGCTGTCTTGAACTTCTGAAGGAAACTTTTCGCCTATTCATTTGGCATTTGGCGTAAATTGGCTAAATCGGCTAAAGTAACTTCAGATTCAGTTTTGTAAAACTGAGCGTGGAACAATTGTTCTAGTTGTTGTCATGTTGGGACAAAATTTGCTGACAAATTAATGACAATGAGAACACTACCCTGTTAACGAACTAGGGAACAGTCTCATTTTGTGATAATCAGTTACTTCACCACATTGTAGTGTGAATCGCCCTATATGTTCCAGGGTTGACACTTCTCCCATACCGATAAACAGTGAAAACTTTAGTACTTTGTGCCCTCTTGGCCAGGGTATGTTTGATCTACCCAATTAGGATATGACTTTGTGTAAGTCGGCCTAATAGCAAGACGAATCCCACAAGCCGTTTGATCTTGTACTATCTCCATAATTTGATTCCTCAACATGACATTGGAATCATATGGAGCTCTTATGGGATGGTTTGTTGGTGGAATTACTTGAGGCCTAACATTTGGTATTTGGTTTGTGGCAAAAACGCCATTATTCAAACCATTATTACCATGACCCTGCGTATTTCCGACATTATTGACTCACAGGGTATTTTGTCCATTAGTTTGGACACTGTCTCTTGCATTTAGGTAATTCCCCAAGTTTGATACTTCGTTACCACTATTCAAGTTTGACATTCCATTACCCCCTGGTTTGAAGTAGATGATCCAAATGGTGGTTCTATTCCTTGATTCGGACTTAGGACTGGGGAATTATGTCTCGCAATCATCCTGGCTTGAAAGTAATTCCATATACTTGGCATAACTGGTTGGCAAGTTTGGCCTACTAACCTATTCATGATTTCATTCAAAGTATTTAGTTGTTTGTCCATGTTTTCATAGTGTGTATTCCCATTTTGAATAAATATTTTCATGTTATAAACATTTCGTAAGTGTACCCATTCAACGACATCTTGTGTAAGTTCACCGAGCAATGCACGCATGGTCCGATGACTCAACTCTGTTATTGGTTCGTAACAACTTTGACTCTGTCCCTCTGTTTCTGGAGTGCCTTTCTGCTCCTCGTATCGTTCAATCACAGACTGGACTATTCTTGGCTTACTGGCTCCTTATCGGAGTTCTTATGAGGCATATTACTTTACTCTTCATATATTCAGACTTCAAACACCAATTGTCCCACTGGGCATGCCAAATTGTTTCGCGCGGGAAGTCGCTAACAATTAAAAGATTGTTCAGACGATTGTGTAAGGAACAAACCTCTCGAGATAAAGTCCTAACGAGAGATGCTTTATTTATGAAGATTACAATTTACAAGAAGCGAAACGCCTCCAAGGAGTACAAGTACACAAAGCAATTGAAAGTTTAACAGGAAGAAATTAAAAGAAATGAAGTTACATATTCTCTGTTCAAGAGTGATTTGATCGGGGTTTTTTCTTCCATGCTCTCTTCTCTTTTATACTTCCCTGACAGTTTTCTTGTAGAATCGTAAAAAATCGCTTATCGTCATGTAACTACCAATTTTCTCCATAATGACTGACTAATCAAGGAACTGTCGTTTTAACCGCTGTCATTACTCATATTACTTAACTACTTGCAACCGAGATTCTTGGATCGTGGACTGTGATAAGATTGTTTGTAAACCGTCTCAGTAATCGTTGCTTCAAATGGTCCGTTACACTCGCCCAGCTCTTGGGCGTCTCACGGGCTTGGGTGATAGTGATGTTGTACTCGCTCGGATCTTGGGCAACGAGCTGACTTGAGCGATGTTGGGCCTTTGTTATATAACTCCGTCTAGTGGCATCAAGCAGGCTTTTGGTGGGCCTCTACTGCATAACTTCGTCTTGGGTTTTTACATAATCTCATTTGAGCTTATCCTCCGAATTTCTTAACTGGATTTCGTTCTTTGGACCATTCGATTGTGCCACATTTTTGTATGTCAATACAATGAACCAAGTCGACTATAATTTAGCCTATGTCGGCGCGCTACTTCCTGCAAGATTGATTTTTGGCAACAACCAAGTATGTCCCTTCTTTGTTCCTTTAATGTAAAAACAGAGGCCATATGGGGATGGGCATTTTTTTTATTGAAATCGGATAGAAGTGACATGTTCGGCTCTGGTTCCTTTATTAAATTGATCGATTTTGGGACCATGCATCGAGAATCGATCGGTTCTCATCTGGTTCTTGGTGCTGTCTTCAATCGATGGTGAATTCAATTTTTCCTAATTTCTCTTTTTGTTCGTGTATTGCATAAATATGCATTAAATATTTGAACACCAAATCCTAAAATTATCTCACACCAAAATTTCACTTTCCATACACTTTTCTTTTTTCTTTTACAGTAAAATATAATTAATAATCAACATTTAAATCTAACTAATTTTATAAATAATTTACAAATATTCATAGTTTGAATACAATCCTAATAGGAAAAAGTGTATGTTTAGTTCAATCTCTCGTAAGAACTCAGATTTCTCGTTATTTTCAAAGTGACCTATCTTCAAAATCAAGATCTTCTCCTTAAACATTATTCAAGATAACCAGGTTTTAAATATTACATGCATTTTTCAATATATAAGTATTAATTGACATTGAACATTGGAGTGTATTTCTGTTTGCTGCCTTCGATAATTGATTATTACCTTACAAGAACGATAAGTGATTTCAATTCTATATGAATCTATTTTTAATATGACAAGTAAGTTCATGCTTTGTTTTATAAATTTTCAATATAAAGAATCGGACCATACCAAACCGAACTAGATCCAATTGGTTCGATTTTGGTTAGGTTCTATATTTAGATGTGAAACCAATTGTTCTATTTCTAGGATTCCCATTGATACTCCAATCGAATCGGACTACACCCACTCCTGTCGTATATAACAATTCACAGACAACATTTTGTAGTCAACTTTGTAGCTTTTAGTGAAAATGCCCATTTCGCCCTTCCATTTTTGGCGTGAAAGGCGAAGCATGAAATTGAGAGGGGCAATCCGATCATCGTGCAACTCATGTAGAGGGTAAAATTGATAATTTCAACGAAATAAAAATTCAGCCTGCTTTCCATACTGAAACGATTATATTGTATGTAAAGGACAATATACCGATGGCATTGCCAGCAAATCTATCAAAATTTGGTAGATTTGTCCAAAAGAGCCCCTCAAAATAGGGGCTTAATCCACTGTATCCTTTCATAGTCGAACACGCAATGTGTCGAGTCCGTGAGCGTTCGACTCGTTTGTCACCCCTATTTCATACTACATCATCTATCATATATACTAATGATCATTTTCAATGGAGATAAATATCATTATACATTAGAAAAATAAGAAATGGAATCCGTCTTGAAATTGACATAAGGAAGGAAACGCGTTAAGAAACGTCATGGGTAGGGTTCTAGATTTATTTGATTCAACATTTTTTTTCTTAATGACGGGGTTAACTTATTAATAACTAATAATTTAATATTGCAAATTCTATAAATGATTTAATGTCACTTTAGAATAGTTGAGGGATGAAATCGCACGTCGAATAAAGATAAATATATAGATCAATTTATAAGAAATTGAACTACCTCCTCTTAACAATATTGACATTTTAAGATAAAATCTCAAATTTTAATATGCTATTAGAGCACATTAAATTCCAACAAGTAATTCGATGAGACTAAAACTCAAAAATAAGTATATGAATTTTAAGATTGGTCTGTTCAAATGAGTTACTATCTTGCGGAGTATGTAAGGGATAAAATTCCATATCGAATAAAAATTAAAATATTGACCAATTTATAGAATTAACCTTTTAAGATGGAATCCAAAATCTTAACAAGAACATCGCATACATTACTGTGCGGCCATTCGTATAGATCACAACTTGCTCGAAAAACCCAAAATCTTAATAAGAACATCCCACACATTACTGTGCCATTCGTATAGATCACAACTTGCTCGAAAAACCCAAAATCTTAACAAGAACATCCCACACATTACTGTGCCATTCGTATAGATCACAACTTGCTCGAAAAAATTAGATCCACAATCTCAAAGTTACAAACTCAAGTAGACAAGTCACAAGTGGCTTGGGATAAGAGTGGTGAGTGCTTCTTTGCCGTGATAATGTCAACTTTAAAAAACTTTTGATACAATTTCTTGTAAGAATAGACTATTGAAGATAAACATACTAATATATTCACTCTTTATCAACTTAAGACTTTCGTTCAATAATAACAAATAATCTTTATTATACATTTTAGGATTATGATGGGTATACATAGGGGCACCATGTGTCCATTATGGTGCCCTTATGTTGATGTAGCACTTCCCTAAATTTTAATCTCAAATATTAGTCTCTTTTCAATATTCACCCTCCAACGCGTCTTTGAAAATAATTTAACTATAAAAAATGACTTATAATTGTAGAAACTTTCAGTTGATGACATGAACCATCTTGGTTTCTCAACCACCTTAAAGATGATAGAAATATCGAATACCGAATTTCGAATCGCTCTACATAGTACTGATAGCCAACGTTGGACTAAATACCCCTGAGTCCAATTCAAATAATGCAAAAAATATAAGCCCATGTTTGGTAATCATTCTTTTAAAATTCTTTTTTTCTCACTCATTTTTAATTACACGTTCTCACAATAAAATAATTTTCACGTAAATTCAAAAAAAAATCTTACTTTTTATTATTCAAAAACTCGTTCTTCTCTGGAATTGACCTTCAAACGAGGCCTAAATAATAATAATAAAATAGCCGTGAATAAATAATATTCAATTTTGGACTAGTTGATACATTAAATCACTTTATATTGATGCAATTCCGTTTGGCCCCCCTTTATTTCAAATTATAATTTTTGGAATATTTTTTTTTTTTTGGCAAATGTGTGGTTAAAAAATGAAGAATTTTTTTTAATTTACGAGTATTATTATTCTATGAAAGATTATATAGTTAAAAATAAGAGAGAAAAATAAATTTTTGAGATAATGGCGGCCAAACTGGGTCAAACGTAATTTTAACTCCACCGTGTGAAGATTGACTGTATAAGTACCTAATAATTATTAAAAGAAATAGACTTGTGAACACGTTTACTTAGGGCCCCATATATTCTGACTTTGAATATTGGATCTAGTCTGGTTAGCCACCATCCAGCGCAGGGAAAAATTTAAAAATTAGGTGTTAATTTTGACACAATTCAATTTTCGGGTATCAAGTTTCAAAATATAAAATTCAAGTATTTATTTATTAATTAAAAATATTTTTATTAATTAATTATTAAATAATATAATTAACTCACCTCACCACCCCTACCGTTTCGGTGACTATTTCGACGATTGTTCCAACGACTGTTCCGACGACTGCTCCAATTCCGACAATTATTCCGGCAGTCACAATTCAAAAAATTTATAGGTCACAATTAATTCTTTGGTCACATATTTCAAAATTAGTTGATCACAGATCAAAATTTATAGGTCACAATTTATTTATTGGTCACATATTATTAAATTAATTAGTCACAAATTTATTTGTCGATCTCAATTTATTTATTAAATTTTGTAAGTCACAGTTGAGTAACTGGTCACAAATTACCAAATATTTGATCACATACCATCAAATAATAGGTTACATACCCCCGCCACAATCACCGCCAACAACAAAAACGTCAACCATCACACAATTGCCGCCTGCACCACACCAACGCAATAACCAACAACAAAAAAAAAGTCCACAATCACTTGCACATCACCATCAACAACAAAAGAAAACACCGCTTCAACTGCCTGCAATAAAATTAAAAAAAAAAAAAAAAACCACCATTGCTACCGCATGCACCATACCACAGTCGCTGCCTGCACCACTCCACCACAACCACCAACAAACATCCCTACCCCCATGCCATCCCACCCCACGACCACCACACCATCGCCGCACCCAACATCACAACCACTACAAACAAAACAAGTCTAAAATTATCACGACCACTGGCAACACAACAACAACCACCTCACGAGCGCCATCAACACAAAACCACCACAGCCGCAGTCAAACAACCAATAAAAATCACCCCAAAAACTTCGGTGCCACCAGATCGAATATCGTAGTACACCAGGTCGCACGAGATCTCGCAATGCCTCTCATCGAACAGCGAAGTGAAGGAGAAAATGTAGGCCGTAAGGCTTCATCGACGACGCTCCCAGTGGTATCTCCGGTGACAACTTCCAGATCGTCGCAACAACCATCGCCTCCACGCGAAGTGGCTTCTAGATCGCCGCAGCTGTCGTGAGTTTCGTGGTGGTGGTGACGACACCTCGACTTCTTCGCTGCAGCACCGGGATTGTGGTGGTGATGGCGATGGCGTGATGTTTGCAGTACCCAGATTGGGGGGATTATTAGAGTTTGGGGTTGGGTGGGTATGGCTGCAGATCGAGGAAGGGAAGGAAAAGAAGGGGGAGGGGAGGGGAGGGGAGGGGAGGGGAGTGATAAATTAGGGTTATCAATTGGAATTTTAATATAATACCCGATTTTTGAATAAATAAATTTTAGACCTGAATTTTAAAAAGTAATCTTTAAACACTTGAGTTTTTATAATTTCCCTCCAGCGCCACTATCACATGCAAAATAGTAATAGAGAAGCACAATCTCGAGTCATAAAATAGTAATGGAGAAGCACAAGAGAATAAATCCAAGCGTACAAGAAAAAAATTAAGAAAAATAGTTTTTATAATTTTATTGTCTATAATTTATTTATATGAAAACATATAAATTTAATTTTTAACCTAATAGATATTGTACTTTTCATATTGAATTTTTGAAGTGTAAATTGTCTAGAAAATAAAAACATATTCCATAAAGAAAATATTTTCTTATATTAGAGAAAACATGGTCTTGTGATTAACTTTTGAAAAATATTCTTCGTCAAGAAAATGTCAATCGAACATTAAACATATGAATTTGGGTGAAAAAAAATAACATTTTTCATGAAAAATAAAATCAATCAAACACACAATCATTTCAATTTGAAAATTTGACAAAATAAGTTATCTAGGAGATTTTGACTAAAAATAATAATAAAAATATGCCTTTTGAGTATGGTTTTGCAATTGAATTAAAAATCAATATTGCGAGAGAAGTCGTGCCAAACATTTCAAAATATTGTGGAAGAAATGCCTCAGTCCCGATCAACGTTAGACTTCCACAAGACAAGTTTGACTTGTCACGTCCAATTATGACAGCTATACTTTTGTTTGATTGATTTATGTTGTGTTTTGTTATGTTAATCTAGAAAAGTTAATCACATTCTTTAATTTATTATTTATTATTATTATTATTTATTTTATTTTATTTTATTTTTTTAGTTTTTTTTTTGGGAAATGTTGATTTTGAATGCTTGATGACATTAAGCTCTAATTTTAAAAAAATTGTTTTTATAAATTAATTTTCAATCATACATTTTATGGAATTTATAATTTTTAACAATAAGTTCAATAATAATTTTTTTTTTATCAAAATATATTAAAAATATAATTTTAAATTAAATCAAAATAGGGTTTAAACTGTATATATAAAAAGATTTTGACATCTTCCTAGGATATTCGTATTTCTTAAGAGAAAAGAAGTAACATTTTACATTTAAGAAATAAAATTCGATGAGAGTCGTTTGTGTTAGGTAAATTAACTTAAAAAAAATTGAAATTATCGAATCTTTACAAACCGATTTTATACTTACGATAATTATATCCACACTACAGTTTTTATTAACTACGTCATATTTTTAATTGCAATAAATAATCTCAAATTCTGCTCATTTTCATAATTCCCCTTTCAATTTTTTTATGTGTCACACTCATCTTTAACATTTAAATAATTACCACATTTTGTCTTTTATGCCAAAATATCCCACTAACGTGGGATATATATAATTCTTTGTCGACGATAACTTAAAATAAAATTTCTTAATATATATAATTTCTATCGGTAAATAAAGCAACTTAATTTATTGAAGAAAATTTGGTCAACAAAATAAAAGTAACAAAAATATTTAAACTAAATACAATGAAAATTTTGTAGGTAATAAGATAAAAAAAAAATTAAAATGATATTTTAATTTATTTGCTGGTAACTTAAATATACGAGGAATAAATTTTTGTTAAAATGATCAATCATGTGTCGTGTCGTGTCTCCTCTTGTTTTGACCATGTTTTTGAATTTGTTTGTATAACATGATTGAATAATAATGTAAGTTACAATCAATGTTATGCCAATTAGTACAACCAATAAACCTAGGAACCGATCCAAAATCTGGTTCGGTTTAAATTTAAAAACCACCATTCTCGTTGGTCGAATGTTTAAAAACAATATATTTTCAACGTCCATCTCTTTTGGAGTAAAAGGCCCAGAAAGCAGGTTATCTAATGATCGGCCGGCGCATTTATATAATCAATTTCGAGTGGCTTTCAAGTGTGAATTCGATGTGGGACAAATCAAAAGCACGTGCATATGACTGTAGACAAATCTCATTTCTTCTTCTTCTTCTTTTTTTTTTTTTTTTGGGATTTTTGTAGTCATTAATGTTTATTCATTTCTAGTTACAACTCTCTTCCCTCGTCCTCTCATTTTGAATTAATTATTTCTTATCTTATTTTAATTAATAAAAAATTAGAAAACTCTTCAAATATTCCAATTGACAATATTATACTATTATTTATTGTTGTATACATTTTAAAAATATCTTTATTTATCTTTTTTTTAGCTATCTGGTTCGATCATTTGATACTTTCGCCTTTTCGGGTCAATGTCGGGTCCGGATTTTAAAACATTGGTTACAATTACTATGCCCATTTAGATATGGCACTTTAACGTGACAAAATATTAAGCCTATATATTGCATCATACTTAGTTGTTCGCTAAGTATATGAGTTTACAAGTATTCTCTTTTAAAATTATGCCTCGATAATATATGTTAAAGTGTTGTAAGACTCAAGAAGTCATACATCATGTTAACCTGAATAACACAAGATATTGAGCAAAATAGCTCGGTTTGGTTGCCACAAAAGTCCAAAGTAACATTAGTCTGCATTTCATGATAAATATAGGCCATAAATAACAGATGACGGGGAAATCCAAAACAACTTGGGCTTGCTCAATACACAGTGCATATGGGCTTTGTCCGTAGTTTTAATGGTCTCAATTCATCTTTTAGGGCCCATCATGTCTGTGATGAATGTTATTCATTTAAAATTTTAAAAACAACAAATTTTACTTAAGGTGACATGTTAATTTTTTAAAATTAATTTGGTGACATGTTAATTTTTTAAAATCAATTCACGCATCCAATTAATGTTTTTATATTTTTGTTTATGAAATTAAGCAACACATAGATAGATGATTTATGCATAGTCGTTTTAGTGTTTATTTTGTGGTGTGTATAATGATTATTTTATTGTACTATGAATCATATTTGTATATCTAGTTTGAGTAAATTTTATGTAAATTCAATGACAACACTGTTTTTTATCCATCTATTTGGTTAATCAATGATGAAACCAAATTATTTACAGTAATATTCTAAAAAAATATTGTATATTATTCTTGAAAGGAAATAATTTTCATCAATACTAGAAGAATATTGTATATTATTTTTGAAAGGATATAATCTTAATCAATATTCCAAAAGAATATTATAATATTTTTTAAAAATGAATATTATATTTGTATATATTCTTGCTCTTGAAGAAGCACGATATAATTATTAATATTCTAGAAGTCTATTAATCTTAGATCTGTTTATTACAAGTATTTTTGTTGTTACTCCCGAAGTAGAGTAACATTATAATTAATATTTCAGAAATGATATTATTTGCTCCTCAAGAGTATACATTTTAATTTTCAATATTCTTGTTGTTCCTTACAAAGCACAACTCTTTAAATATTATATTCTCATTGAAAATATACTTATGAAAAGTTAAATGTTTTATAAATAATAATCTGTTGTTACTCCTGTAGTAACACACTATTATTTATATTTTATTTATATTTTACTCACTCTCGAAAAACATAATTAAAATTATGTTTTTACTCTTGAAAAGTAAATTATTATACAATTTATTATTTATTATAATAATATTTGATTGCTCCTAAAAGACGTGAATTACGATTTTCAATATTTCAGAAAAATATTGATATTGCTCTCAAAATAGCACATGTTTCGAAAAATACATCATTTTGAATTCATATTTATCACTAAAGGAAAGCATATAACTCATGTGTCTACTTGATTGATTATTATATGACTATATAATGTGTAATCATATTTTTTGAAATTAAATATTGTATTAAATCTTATATTGAACTAGAAATTCAATTTGATTTTTTGGCATGACCAATTGGACCATCACTAGATTAATAATGATATGAAATTAAAAATTCAAATGTATATTTAACGAAGAACTATAAGATTTTCAATACAATGAATTCATATATGTTATTTATTCTCTTGATTGAAAATTGATCATTAATCATCATTAGCTAAAATAGAGACTAAATTTCATATATTTCTGAAAATTAATTAAATGATAAATGAGATCTCATCATCCTACATGTTGACCATCTAGATGTTATTTGTATCTAATAGTTTTGATACATATGCTAGATGATTGTATGATGTTTGCAACTTGAAGTTTGTGAAATTATTGTTCAATTTTAAATTATGTGCATAATTTTCAGATTATACAATTGACGACGTGTCTTGTCAATGATAGTGACCATAAATCTTAATATTTAAATAAGTGTAAGTTGAAATGTCAATAAACGATTTAACATTATTACTTGTGTTTGCCTTCAATTAATTTAACTGAAAATAAAGTACTTTCCATTTTTGTTTAGGGAATGCATAATGTCTATGTCAAGTCTCCCTATTATAATTGACTTATGGTGAAAGCCTGATTTCTTCATCTAGTTATTCGATAGTGCAATATATATGTGTGTACAATTAATCAACCACGTTGCACTGAGATGAAAAGTAAAGAATGATGATAATAAATGCGTGGTTTGATCCATTATCCTAAACGGGTGATATTTTATAATTGCAGGTGTTTTTGAGCCACATTATTTTGGAAGAATGTATTCTAAAATAGTAGATCAATGGAAAATGTATGATTGAAAAGAATGAAAAGTTATTGATGTAATGAAAAATATTATTTTATTAAAAAATGTTTGGTTGAAAATGAGTGAAAGAATGTGAATAGAATTTTTTAATGTGTTCCAAACATGGGCGCGATAAAATTAATTGTCAGTTTGATTGAACAATTCTCTTGAAATTGGAAGAGGTATTACGAAACTAGAAATAATATGCAAATATATCATTATCTAAATTCTCTCTAAAAATATTTTGAACCAAAAGTCCGAAAGATAATTTATATAGATATATTTTACTGGCCAAAGAGGTCACCAACGTCTCACGCACCAGTATTAAATGCTTCAACACATATTGATGTCCTAAGAGGACAATTTGTTAACATTGGCACGCTTGAATGGTGATGACATTCGATTCTAATATAAAAAAATTCAAACGAAAATGGAGCAATCAACAAAGATGGTCTCATCAAGGATGCATATATTCTTAATGTGTATTTAGATATAACAAATTATAAAAATTCAGAGAGGAGGTTCAGGTACCTAATATATTGAAAAAATAGATATATCAATATGTTATATCATTATCGACAACACTTTTGAACATAATGTACTGCATCATAAAGCGATAAATCAAAATAAATACATCGAAATACATTAATCAAAGTAATGATTGGCCAAATAAAAGGGACACAATTCTAAATTGAATTTATTAGAGAAATCTGAAACATCTGGACCTACAGTCCGAAAAACTAAAGGCATATATTTATGCGAAAAGAAAATGACAAAAAATGAAGCCGTAATATGTAATACACGACTCTCAATATAGTGAATTTCGCAAATATTGTGGTGGATAAAATCACGAGTTCATATCACTTTATCTTGACGATATATGAAATTTGAAATACGTTATAGTCAACTTATATGTCATGACTATTAATGTTATCTTTAAAAAAATTAATATGATTTAAGCATAATTCAATTGATATTATCACATGAGGAGTAAATATACGTTGTATTCTTTTGTTGTTGACAAATGTTTTATCCCGTTGAATTTTCTTGATCAGGTATTTGGTGAGACAACTTTTGTAGCTGTACTCTTTTTCCTTTGATCAAGTTTTGCTTCATTGGATTTTTCCAGACAAAGTTTTAACGATGCAACATTTTATTAGTCCAAATTATTTGTACTCCTTTTCATTTGTTAGTATTTTTGTCCCATCGAGGTTTTGTTAAATTTCAATAAAATAGTTATTGTGTAAATAGTCATTCAATGGGGAGTATTGTAAATATAATAGTATTTATAAATGACTTTTATACCCTTGAAGTCCTTATCGTTATGATCGATGTATCCCTTATAGCCTTAATTTTTCCCCACAAATATGAGATTTTGATTCTTAATAAAACATACAAGTCTATTGATTTATCTATTTTCTCTCTGAATTATAATAAAAAGATGTATATTATCTATTTGATGCAATTACTTTGTCAATTCTGATATTTCTCATCTCATTGTAAAATTTTTTACTTCACTTCACTATTAATTTTGGGAACAGTGTGAGTAAGCACCCAAATTCGAAGAAAAAATAAATAGAGGCCAAAAGCACACGTTTTAGGCACTGTCTGGGACCGATTCATAGAATCTGAAATCAATTTTTCTTTCAAATCAAAGGGCCCACTGCTGCAAAAAAATCCCATCTGTTGGCCTTAATTTGCTATGCAATGACCACATTACCCTCCCTCTTGGTTCTTTTTCTCACTAGTATTATTGTTTGTTTTGACCAATTCAAAAGTAAATTTTGAAAAATGCATGGACCATTGTAACTTGGCACAATGAAGCCATATTTGGGAAAAGAATTTGCACGTTAATTACGTGCATTATTTAAAATTGGAGCAACGTCTGATTCAATATTTTCCCCTTGTCAATTCATAAATTAAACGACAATAATTTTTACACACGAAATAATGCATTTTTAATTTTACAAACTCAAACTTATTGTACGATGAAGTTATTTTCATACAAAGATAACTTTAGTGACTTTGAGCCAAGTAATCTCGAAAACGATATCACTCATTGTGTTGCATTTCAGGTGCACTCATTTCACCAGCTGCTTCTTCTTGTTCGTCCGGAAGTTCTACCTCCGCCGCCTCAAGGTCTGTCTCCGCATTTTCGAACGTCTTGTCCGCAACTCCGGACCGTCGAAGGAAGTTATGAATGCCCATAGTAGCTAAGACAACAGCAATCTGCACTTTGAAATTGTAACTTAGCATATGATCGATAATTTTTCATCAATTTTTCCAGACACCAAATGCACGCTCTATTACATTCCTGCATGAGGAATGCTTGAAATTAAACTTCTCACGCGTGTTTCAAAAGGCTCGTCGCCGACCCGTCTCCCCATCGTAAAACTGCTGAAAATGATATAATATATCTGACCCCTTATATGACGCCATGTACCCAGGTCTATGTGCGAATCCAGAGTCTTACAAGGTAATATTTTCCCGGGGCAGGATGCGGAAACCAAATATCAGGACTATGTATAGCCCGTGCCAATATGAGTGAATCGTGCGTTGTCCATGCCCACCCTGCATGCACAAAAGTGAAACATAAGTTGAAATCACATGCTGCAAGCACATTTTGTGTTGGGATCCCCTTGTGTCCAATAAAATTAACTCGTTCTTCCCGCGAAATTACAGCTTTGACGTGCGTTTCGTCTGTAGCACCTATGCAATTTTGAAATAACGAATGCTTGTTAATATTTGGTACGTGATGTTCAGCATCATTATTGTAGTTCGAATTAGGTCTGATTAGACGTTCACTAAATTCAACGACCGCTCCAAGCACAATCTTGAAATAGTGTCCAACAGTTTCCAGAGAATGGTTGAACAGTGTTTGGACCTGTCTGTACCCTTTTCCATGCGCTAAAATGCACAGAAACATCCCAACTTGTTCATACACGTTTACGTGCTGCCCACTATGTAGTCCGTATTCATCGCGTAGTATATGTGTGAATGCCCGTAGCATTGCGGGATACATCCGAAATTCTGCATAACACATCTTTGGACTATAGTTCATGGCATCCAACATGAACATGTGTCCGTTTCTCGCAAATGGGAACCTCTGGACTAGACTGCGCTGTTCGCAATAGTATGTAGCAACGTCTATTTCTGCATGCCTACAGTATCGGAACCAAGCGACGATATCGTCTTGCAGTTCTTGCACAACTTCCTCTTCATCCAGCTCGACCTCATCATTGGAGCAAGACTCTAGATCACATTGAAATTGATAACGTACCATTCCACTAATTAATGTTACTAACTATGACAAACGCAATATCTGAGATGAATGAAACGTAAGAGGAAACAAAACTCACAACTCTTGTAATACTTTTTTTGTGTTTTATGTCTTGTTGAATGAAGCCTTATATAGAACGTCATCTTTAGTTGGTGATTTCTCTCACAAGTCATTGCACAAATGGGAGCCCTCGAAAAACATGAGAAAGTTAAAAAGTAATGGAATCTTCACCATACTCATTTGAACAAAGAATCTTACTGGCCATAATGACTCCACTGTAGTTATTTGAGAATAAAAACATCGTACAAAGTTTTTCACATGGCAAATCTCTGGCTACAGATACGGGTGCAGAACATAAATATTACGAGTACAGAAAGTCGTCCTAGTCATGAAAAATCCCGTAACAAGACATAAGAAAAGGTAAACAACAACACAGGAATGAAACATAAATAAAAAAGAAACACATTTTGATCCCACTCAGTCCTCATTACGATCGTCTCTTCTTATCATCGTTGCAGCACCACTCAACCCAGTCCATTTTCTCCTCAGCGTTGGCCTGCAGGTCAAGTATCTCCCTATTGGCCCTTTTGCTCAGAAACTTGCAAGTCTGAAGTACAACTCCGTCTTTCTTTCCAGTTTGCCCGTCGCAAACAACTCTTCTAAAATTGTCTTCGCATGAGTCACAACAGGACCAACCAACCTGTCGAGTTTATCAGCTACTTCTCGATTGGTAGAGGCGACGCGATCTATAGAGAATGACACCTCTCTGGCTCCTATTTTTGATTTCTTCCCACTTGTGACCTTATTGCCGTGGCGACGCTTGTCTCCACTGCGCGGCTTGGAGACGTCCATGCTTGTGCCGTCCTTACCAGTTTTGTCCCCCTCATCACTTGAACCGCTCATCTCCTCCCCATTCGGATGTATGTCGTGCAAATCTTCGTAACCACTATCTTCGAACATGGTGAATCCTGTTCGGCACATTTGAGATTGTGTGACCGCATACTTATCACTGTCAAAGGCGTCCCCGAAAAGCACGTTGTAGCTGTATACCTCTCTGCAGTCTTTGTCACTGTATTCTCTGTAGTCCTTGTTCTCTTGTTTGACATGCATAGTAAAAGTATAAGACATTATATGCAGGGACAAATAAAAGCAAATTTTATTTGGTGATGTTATAGAAAACTACAAAATGTCTATCTAACAGGCAAAAATGGAATTTTTTAAATGCACATAGCATCACTATGACCTTTCCAATTCAACAACGCACAATGCAGTATGCTTTTCAAGATGTGAAACAAAGTTGAAATCGCAGTCTGTGAAATGCACACAGCTTCAATGCAATATTTTCTAGATAGGTAAATAAAGTTATGTTCCAAAAAAAGACATCGTATCGTACAACTCAAGGCATGCTCATAGTGAATGAGCTCTCGAGGAGTGAACATCCGGTAAGATCATAAGATATAAGCATTGACAACAAACTTTACAATCCTCCATCATCCTTGAGCATACGAATCACAAAGCAACTTCTCCAAGACAAATGGACGATTAAACTAATATTGGCTATAGAACAAAATCTACTTTTGTGAGTGGATTACATTCCACAATTTCAATTTTGAGCACATATTCAGAGAATATTACATGCAACACCTGCTTAAAATTCTTCCCTCAATTTATATTGTATTGCTTGCGGGTGTAATGAAATATAACTTTGAGACACCTCCACAAGACCCTACTGTGTCTAATTTTATGTCTGAAGACCTCTTAAGGAATAGGCTTTTTCCAAATCTGTAGAACAAGGATCATAAAGAATTATCAACTGCAAAACTGTCTGATCTAAATTGCCTTTAGACCTCAGACAGGAAAACCACAAAACATGTAAAGAAGACATTATGTTCTAACAGAAAACTGAAATGCAAACTCAACTCAAGTAAGAACCATTGTCATCAAAATCAGTAAAATAGAAACAATTTTATATCCAGTCCAATAGGCTGGAATTACCGCTTCTTGTCCATTCCCAGAAACAATGATGTATTTAAAGGGGAAGCAAACTGGGGCAAAAATGAAAATGCAGGACCAATTCAACATCCAAATCGTGAGTTCTTGGCACAATTTCTGGTTCACTGAAGCTAATGGGGAATCTGTACACATAACATACCAATTTTGCATTCACTGAAAGCTTAAAATCGAAATTCTTGGCAGAACTTCTTGTTAACTGAAGCTAATGGGGAATGGAGAATATGACCACATAACATTGCAATTTTTCATTCACTGAAATTCAAAATCGAATCCACATAAATCTGTTTCACGGTCGTTCCCAGAAATACAAACCACAAACGAACAACGTAGCCCGTGCCAATAAAATGATTTGTACCTTAATCTTTCGCTCCCACCACTCGTTTGAGGCAGCAATTGTTCCCGTTGCGGAGTTATACTCGACATCACTACAGTTCAACAGCTCTGTTAGTCTTTTATGCTTTTGACGGAGAGAATCCCAGTGATTCTTCAACTGTTGCTTCGTCCGACGTGCCCAGAGTTGGTGTTGAACAACTGGATCACTTGGTCTCACCTGTGTTTCGTGAAGCACTTTTCGTTACGGTGACCATCGGCTATTACCGTCTCGCAAGCAGCCAAGAAAATATGGTTATCCCGTTTGGTCCAGAAAGCGTTCTTCCTGGTTGGTGCCTGGGAACACGTTGGAGGAGGGTTGGAGGTGGACGAAGACCCATTGTAACCCATCTGCGATGAGAAGCCACAGATCAATCAGTGTGCGAATATTTTTTTGGGGGACGGAGGTCTGATTAATCGTTTGAGCCTAAAAATCTAACAAATCGAAAATGTCGACCCTTACCGATAAAAGCCGTAGATCCATCGTGGGAGCGTCGTATGTACTGGTCGGAAGTAAACAAATTCCAGCAAAGGGGGTAACAAACACTCTCCGTCCAGTTCTCGTACAAAGCAAACAACACGGAAAAAAAAGGAAACGGCCAGTTATCTAACACTTTTGCACGGCCTGGGATGTGAAATGGTTGTGATCTGGGAAGGACTCGACTGCACGACGGGACTGGTTTCGAACTTGGCAGATTCTTCAGAAATTGAGAGATTGGAGGGGTTAGGACGAGAGAAATTGAGAGAGAGGAAAGTGAGATGGGTTGTTGAGGCGTGTAATGAGGAGGGTAATTTTGGAATTTGCTTTTTGCTGGCTTGACCTTGACGTTGCCGTGTTGGAAGGAAATGTTCAATAACGATCATTTTTTTTATTTCTAACGGTCCAATTTTTGTTGGACCGTGCGCCCAAACAGCCTCTAAATATAGAATGAAATGATAAGTGAGATGCAACGAAATTGAATTGTTCAGATCGAAATGTGTAGATGTCAAAGCTAGAGATCTAAAATGTAGTTTTTCCATTAAAAAATGACATTAAAGGGGTGGGGTGGGGCTAGATCTGAGGAAAATAAAAGAGCTACAGTTTGCCAGGTTGGTTTGAACTCTTTATTTGGATACTTCATTGTTAAACCTTGTGCAAGAGGAATAAGTTTGGTTTCTTGATTCCAACGTAAAGTAAATGTATTTGTGTGTAAGAAAAGGGCACTGACAGTCGATCTAGCAAATCATATGATGCAAAAACACTCATCATTCATTTCGCAACTTCCAACGTGCTGCCTGCCTGTGTTCGATTCTATTGAAATCACCGCCAAACTCATCATCATCCACGTGAATCATTTTCATGTTTTTTCTTTTCTTTTCCGTTTTACACTATTTAGTTCTTTTCATATTGTTGGATGAATATTATAAATTTATTTGAATTTCATTAAATAATATGATAGTACGCCACGTCACATAAATTGATACTTAATATTAATTAGACAAATGGTTTTACCTATGAACTATCGACACACGCGTGTTTGACATGCGATATTTCAAAAAAGTACTAACATGATATCTCATCAACACATTGATTAAAATTTTAAAAAAATTTCATTTGTGTAGCATGAATTTAGTTTTATACTTGTTATTAATTTTTTAATATATGAGTACTTATTTGTTATTTAATAATAACTTTGAATTAAAAATATATAGTATTTTTGATAAAAAAAAAAAAAATGATCATGATAAGAGTGTTCGATGAGTGTCAGTATCCGACACATGTCGAATGCGTAAGATACGACTCTTGATGGAATTTTGTTGGAAATGAAGCTATAAAATGACACGTTTAAAGTAATACTATAATTGTTCAGCCGAAAGAATCAAGAGTCAAGACCAATATCTTTTGATGATAAAGTCGAGCAACCTTGTTAAATACAGTACAAAAGTTGCATTGTGATATAAATGAATAATATTTGCTTTGAGTATTGAGAATCTGAGATTGCATCCAATCTCCACTCATAAGTAGTTTGTATACTCGTAAAGTCGAACATATTTTTATCGATAATATTTACTAATTAAGTTGACATATTTATAAAAATGTTATTTAGTATCATTGGTTTCAGCACCAATCTAGATTACAATCAAATGATATTAAATGATAGATTTAATTAAATGTAATGTCACGTGACCTTTTTTTTTTTTTTTGTGAAGATTTATTTGTTTTTCTTTGGGTGTTTTTTATATGCACTGGAGAGAGATTTGAATAAATAGTGTGACATGAATAAACACCTTGATAATTATACATATAGTGATAATGTGACATAAATAAAAACTTGAGTAAATGAAATTAGATTTGCTTTAGAAATAAACCAAAAAAAGTCTTTTAACACTAATTTTTGTTAGAAATTAACCTTTATTCCACAAATCATTTACAAAGGCAGGCCAGTCAATCTACAGTCACAATGAAAGACTAGGCAAGAAATCAGTGTGAGAATGCTAAATGAAACTTAAAACATAAAAACATAATACTTTATTTGTACAATTCATGGTTATATAAATTTTCCTACATAAATTTTTCATCTTCACAATCAGAAACCTTCTTCAAGCTCCTACCATTTCAACCGGAGAATCTGTGATTTGCAGAGGTTCAACTTGATGCTTTCCATGCTTAGGTTGATGCTGCGACCAATACGTGTGGGCAGCTAGGACTCGATTCAACAACTCCTGTGGCACGGGCTCTCCCCTACGTTGCTGAGGGGATATGCTTGCAGTATGAACTAGGGTCTTCCATTTATCCTTTAAACCAACCAAAACCCATATTAGAGACACAAAGGGATGATTATTGAGTCACTAATCGAATAATTAAAATACTATCAACCCAATCCATCCCATGTGATTGTTCACTGGTTTCTCATGCAATCATTTAGCACTCTACCAATATTATAGGCCTAAAGCATGTGGAGTTGTCCTAGGATGATGACATCTTAGTCAAACATAAAAATATTCAGACACTAAAAAGAAAGGCACCAATTATAAATAACCAAAATGTATTATATAAGACATGAGATCTCGATAAAGATACCAAGTAATAAAAAGTAGATTACTGATATACCTTCAAGTCTACATAAGTTCTATGATCTGCCTCCTCGAATGCGCGCATTTTAACATTACGCCACCTGCAAAATTAAAATTTAATCAGAATTTCAAATTCCTCGATTAAGGAACAAATCTTAAATATGTTCACCCCTATACCATAAATATTTATGTATCACAAACCTTCCAGTTCCCAGTTTTTCAACTGCTTCAACCAAGGCTTCCACTTCAGCCACGGAGAAGGGTCTCCTAGTCCTACGTTGCGAAAGTTCACTATGTTTACGTTTTGAGTTAAAGGGAACTACTGCAAGTGCCTCCATATTTGTTGGAGGGACTGGAACCAAGGCCTTGGAGTCGGGCAATGCTTCATCTTTTAATGAATCGGTAGGGGCATTTGGGGAGGTTTTTAATTCATGGTTGCTACCAATATCATTGTCCAACTTCATAACTAGACGAGGATCAAGTGAGGCCTTTGAAATGCCCGAATCAAAATATGGACTGGCTGGAGACCTGAAAAATAAGATACATGATTAGTAGGACATTGTCGTGTTTTCATAAGATATCATATGTGGAATGTGTGTTTCTAACTTATCCAAAAATGAGCTCATTGAAAGTAAAATATATTTTTTGTCCCTATTCTTCCATTATTTATATTGTTATATTCAATAATTGAGAAGCCATGGATTTTTGAAATTAGAATGATTTCATAAAAAAAAAAATGTTTTTGAATTTTATATGACGATTAAAATATTCCCATGGAAGCTAAGCAAAGCACATCCGCAGGAACAGTAAAATTTCTAAAATAACAAAATCATACATTCCTCTGGCTTGTTAGAATTTGACACCCCACCCACCCCCACACTGCCCAAAAAAGGCTAAAAACATTACCATACCTGGATGATTGTAGATCTGCATTACATTGTAATACCAAAGGAAGATCTTTTGGAGTCCTCGGTCCAGAAACATGTGTAGTACTTGGCTCCAATGCAAAACCAAGTGTATCGAGGTTGCTACTTTGAGAAATTCCAGCCTGCCGTAGAGTTCTATTGTCGTCTTTAACCTTCTTCCCTTGAAGAACTACCCCAACTTGTAGTCCACTTCGAAGAATAGCAGTGACTGCCTCCATCACCATCCTCTGTGGAAAGAACAAGGTTAGAAACCAGCAGACTAAACATTAATAAAGGGATTTGCTTCGCAAATTTCATCAAAGAATTCAAGAACTAGGGTTATTTCTAAATGCTTGTTAATTACAAGTGATGGGTAAAGCCAAGAGAAATGGATCTAAAGATAAGAATGCATGTCTAGAAAATCGGAAAAAAGCTTAAATTTCAGAATTTATATGTTGTACTAAATGAAAACAACAATTAAAGTATGCAAACCTTCAGAGAACCAACGGTTGCAGTTTCAGGAACCTCAATTTGAAGCTCTGGCACCCTGAATGACTTGATGTTAAATTTCACTGGTGAGGGTAAAACACATATGTTAGAACTTCTTTGAACAAAAATACAGGTAAAGATAAAAAGTCAAGTATATAAATCCATAATGAAAAAATCTGGTACCCTTAGAGTCCTTTGATTTTTGATGAGCTTTAACTGAAGCTGACACTCCATTTTCTGCAAGAAAATAAGAACAGTTACATTGGAAGACTGCATAACAATAGAACTTCCAATTTCAGACGGGATAAAGGACCTTTATGCAGGATTGTAGCTGAGCTACTCTTATCTCCCGTCATCTCCTTTTCAGGTAAATTAGAGACACTTTCGCTGCTGGCCTCTTGGTCATATGCAACTTCAAAGCTGTGATCAAAGAATTTCCTTTTCTTGATTGGGGCCCAATGACATCTCTCTCTTTTGCAAATGTTTTTCCTGCATCGGTAAAAGTATTTCATTCCCTCACCTGAGAACAAAATTCACGTAGGAGAAATTGGATCGTCAGTTACATAATGTAGATAGTTTACGAAAATACAGAAATTCAAACTTATAAGACTAGACAATTTTTTTTTCTAAAACCACTTACCGGAGTTATAAAATTCACGATCTTTGAATTTTGGAGCTACTTTCCTGTATTTAGATGTCAGTATCTTCCTCGTTCTATGGTATCCATTGCATGATTGTAACTTAAAGGACCTTATCTTGGTGCTAGGTTTATTGCACCCAAAAGAATTTTCGTCATCATCTCTAATACCTAACTTTACATCATTCCTGTGCTTTTGCAATGGAGCACCAGGACTAGGGTCCCTATACAAGGACAACTGTACACTACTCTCTGAGTTAACGAGTACATTAGTATTCACACATTTCTCGATTGGATCTTTTACACCAGATGTGTTAGCCATGGTTAAGTCGCCTATCTGTTCTCTTTCATCCACTAACTGTTCTGGTCCATCGTCCATTTTAGGGTCATAAATATCACCAACATCATCTGAGCGTCCCTCTACTTTACAAGGGAAAGTTCCATCTGAACTTCTGTCCTTGCACATTTCCAACTTCATATCATAATCAACTTTTGTTGGCAAATCGAGAGTTGCAAGTTCCGAAGTGTGTTCCAAGAGAGAATCATTTTCTGCTTGTGGAAGTCCCTTGCCATTTGATAAATTATTGCGATCTTGGATAGAAATTTCTGGAACAAACGCACTCTCGACACAACTTCCCTGGTCAAAATACTTGAATTTCAGAGCTTTATCATTTTCAGGTAGCCTCGTCTTATTACCATCTCGGTAAAAGCTAGGATGCACTTTCCCTTCAGCTGCATTACTTGAAGTGGAGCTTTCACTCTCCTGCAGCAACTTGCCAGCTACAGCTGCAAGTAATTCAAATGCAGAGATTGTGCTGTCTTCCACCAATTTCTTTCTTGGGCTTCTCCTCTGGGAAGAAATATAAAGCTGAGATGCTCGGGAACATACTGGAGTACTATGAATAGTAGAAAAAAATATAGCTTAAACACAAAAGCACGTGCTCACCCTAATTGATCTAGGTGCTCTGGGAATAACCGGGATTCTGTAGCCACTGAATCCATAATCCTGCCTCTTCTTTGACACCATGACTCAGGCAGCATGCCACGATAAGATCATCAAATACCGTGGTGTAATGTTATGAAATCACCCTCAATCTATAAAATATTCCACAAGCATTTTATCAATTAACAGAAAAATGGGAACATGCAAATTGCAGAGCTTCCCAGAAATAATCAGTAGACATAATTGATCATAGATCTTAACAATTAGAAGATTTTAAACTGATACCCTACAAAAATAATCAAATGATTCACCAGAAAATCAAGTCAAAATGGAGTTTAATAGTCCGGATTAATTTACTGCGTGAAATTCTTGCACGTGGCAGAACGTTATTTAACAAAACCTTCAATAGAATGGAAACAGGATACGATTGTTGAAAAAAAAAAAAAAAAAGTTTTCAAATTCGTCAGATCTAGTAATATGATCATGGCTCTCATCAACTGAAATTCAGATCGCTGGAAGTTTCATCAAATGTAAGAAATACAAACGTAGGGATTTAAAAGGAAAAATCTAGCGGAAACCAAAAAATATTCAAACAAAAATTCAAATTCCAAATTAACTGTTCAGTTTATTCAAAGAAGAACTTTCATTTCGAATTTAACCCAAGCAATCGAATGAAATAAGAGAATTTTAAAGATTCCGATCAGATCTCTGCAGGATCAACTTCAATTTCACCAAAAACTAAAAAGAAAAACTTGCCTGATTTCCATAATTCTACACGCTGATCAAATCAACACTTACAAAAATAATTCTAAAACTTCAAATCCAATCAAGAAAAGAAACAATTAAAATAAATAGATTATCACCTGACGATTAATCGATTTGATGAGAAATATATGCGTTTGCTTGTATTTCTTTGCTGTTTCTGTACAGATTCTGAGAATTACAAATTTACGTAACGTAAACGAACAATTACATGAAAAGAAAAAAATATGATCGGGACAAGAGTTTTAAAAATAAATGAAAAAAAAAAAAAAAGGGGGAGCTTTTATATAGTTAATAATAAAACCTCTGGGTTTGGGAAAACCAACCAACCAACCAACCAAATGTAAAACCGTGCTAAACCCCGATCTCTATATATTGTTTTATGCGGTTGACCCCCACAGCCGAGCCAGCTGGTAAAGGAGCAAAATTGTCCGGTTGCCAACCTGTGGCCACCCCTTACTTATTCTCTAATCTTACGGGTTTTGTGGGTAGGAATTAGGGAGAGGTGGTGTGGAGAGGACAGTTGGACCACTTCCTAACTCTTCTCAAACCATTTGCAACCACCACTATATCTATCCATCTATCTCGTAGATAGAATGTGCCACGTGGCACTACTTGTAATATTACCTCATTCGTTCTAAGTGACCTTTTATGCAACGAAATTTGTAAGAGAAATTTTATCATTTAATCTTAGAGCTTGTTTGGTAGAGATTAAAATCGAATTAAAATTGAAAAACTAACCGTTATTGTTGACTTTTATTAGATGAATGAGACCCAATAACGACCATATTTTCAATTTTAATTGGATTTTAATTGTTACCAAACAGGTTCTTAATTGATGAAAGTAATCGATTTTTTTTTTTTTTTACGTAGAATTCACATCCGCTACTCATGAATGTGCACTAGGTAAACCTTACTCTATGTGTGGTAACCTGCAAATCGCACAGGAAAGATAAACCGCACTAAACAAGTCCGGTGGGACGAGCTCGATAGAAGAAGTGTTGGCAAGAGATTCGAACTCGTGACATTCGGTCTCTGCGTTCACCTGCTCCACAAACTCAGCTACCGCCAAAGGGGAAAGGAGTCGGTATTTTAAACGTTTGCAATATTGTTTAAGATAAAGAAAAGTTTTCTTAATATTAATGAAAATACCATTTTAAAAGGTGAAAAAATCCAAAAACTTCTTTAGTACCATAAATGATCTCATGTGTCTCGATCAATGCATATATTATGTTAGGTAAGGAGTAATAACAAATCTAAATTAAATACTGTATATATTAACATTAATTTAACGTACCAATTACTAATTAAGTCTATTCAAACATGAAACTTAACTATAAAAATAGTTTATGTAAAACATGTTGCCTATGAGAAGAATTTCTTATCTCGAATTTCCTGGTCAAATCAATCCTAAAAGAATATGGGATGAAGAAAAGAGTAATCAAATTGTTATATTTAATTATTTATAGAGTTCATTAGCATTGTTTGGTTGAATAATTTTATCTGATAATTAAGGTTTCGAACTTTAAAAATTTCTAACATAATATGTTGAAGTTTGACAATAATCATGCTAAGAACGAGACATTTTTATTTGTGAATATTATCAGCTAGATCTTTCTTTCATTGCTCCTAAAAAATAATTAGCCATCGGTGTGACAACCAATAAAACTAACCTTTATATATGAAATTATAAAGCTCATTACTGACTCTAACCTTAATTAGGGTTTACATAATCTGACCCACGTACTTAAAATTATCACATTATAAGAATAAAAGTCATAAGGTGTACAACGGTACAAGTGATCACTTAACATATTGGGTCTAATCAGAGTATCATTGCAAACCATACATCTAACTCGTAAAATTCGCAATCAAATGGAAACTCATATAATAGAATTATTTTAACATTCTCCCACTTAAGCAAACATTTGATTGCTATAGAACAAAATATTTAACCTCCGGATCAGACTACATAGGTGGCCACACAAATATAGCTCCAATGATAACACCTTACACAATATGATCCGATCCAACAAGAATGTTAACATCGAACATGGAAGTCGTTACACCAATCAAACAATGTAAGACCATTCCACAACTACAAATGACTACATTCTTATCGACATGGCCCCATCCTCCAACCAATGTGGTGATATGCAGTATGAACTTAGCACCAAATGTGATAAAAAACTGTGTTGATTCATATCAGTCCTCAAAATGCTTCTAATCAAAATAAAGTCACATATCTCTAAAATAGACTCATCTCATGTCTTTAATTTTCACATCTCTAGGTCAAAATAATATCATAATAAAAGACATAAGTCAAATGCATGATCAATATAATTTATTCTGTCTGATGACCCCCAAGTTGCTTGAACCGCATTCGTATCTCGAAAGGGATTAGAACTTCTGTGAAATTAATTTTGTAAAATAGAAAGGTTTTTTCGATGGTTAATATTAAAGACAAAAAATTAATTAAAATATTGTTCACCTTTTTTTGGTTGACTTACATTTTTTTTTTTTTTAATAAAAATTACTGAACACTCGTATTTAGGTTGTGTGCACGAGGACGGTGTATGCAAAGCTCACCTTAGCAAATTTTAAAATATAAAATTAGATTTAACCCTAGTTATCTTAATACAACCAGTAGACACTCGTTTGGTTCAAACTTCAAAAGATGTCATTCGCCAAATTCAAATATAAAGAAGTGTTGATTATATTGAAATAAAAAAGATAAGAATAAAGATATAATAGATTACTTATATCTTCAAAATGTTTATGTCGACATGTCTATGTCTATATGTATATGCTCTACTTTTTTTGACAGATTTGTGTCAACGTGTTTCCGTACATCCTTTTTTTTTTTTAATATCCATGCCTCTTAGGCATTACTTTACTATCAAATTCGTAATATATTATTTTTTTTTATTTTTTTGAAAATAAGTTTAAAACTTTTAAATTGAAAGTTAAAATTTCAGTTTATTGTATTTTAATTTTTCAGTTTTGATTTTAATTTTCAGCTTCAATACAAAATTTAATTTTATTATTATATTTATAACTTATGTTTAATTTGATTAATTTTCATTATGTGAGTGTTGAATTTTTCTACTATAAAGGGGGGGGGGGGGGGGGGGGGGTGAATTTTAATTATTTTACACACAACAAAAACTAACATTTGAAAATACTCTCTAGTCATTTCATATTATCTTTTTGGCAATCGATAAATGCTTGTTCTATCTCTCTGTGGTCGTGCCCCATGAAAGGAGAACCGCCTGCGAGCTATAAGAGTTTTATCTTGGAGTCGTGCATTGCTGAAGTACCGGCACGAAGGGGAGGCCACACGACTTTAGGACATCGTTCTTCGCGACTCTTCTAGGCCAATTGTTCTAACTCTATTATCATATTTATATTAGTTGATTCATGCTTATAGCTGATAATTTATTACACAAGTCACATAATTTTTACAACAATCTAAAGTCGTATGAGATTTTTGTAATAATAATTCGTGGTAATTGTCAATATACTCATTAGAACATTTAATTAAACGTTTTAATTATTAGAACATTTTCAGAATTGAAGCATATATTATTGCATGTCAATTGTTTTACTTAAGTGGTGATCAAGTCAATTAAAAAGGAAGGAAAAAAAAACGTCTTGTGCATTTTTAATATAAAATTAATTGTGACTATTGCATTTAATCTCTTACATTATTACTTCGAATATTTGTTTTTAGTGAATTAATATAGTCGAGTTTTAAATATTTGACTTTATTGAAAATTTATTGTTGGTATTATATATATTGTTTATGTTAAATTGACAAATTTATATATCTTAGCTACTTCTCTTTATCTTAGTAATTCATAGTGTAAGAATGACATCTCGTGAAGATACTACTAATAGTGCTAAACCAGAAAATTTTGATGGAATTTTTTTTAAAAGATGGAAAAAACAAATGGAATATTGGTTGATCGTTCTAGGGTTAATTTCCACTATAAAAGAAGATAATGAAGGTAGAGAGAATCTACCTCCTGGTATAACCCAAAACAAATGAATTCCATTGTCATAATCGAATTTTAAGTGCTTTTTCTGATAGACTTTATGATATTTATCAAAATATAACGAGTGCTAAAGAGTTTTGAAAAATCTTAGAGGAAGAATATGGAATTGATGATGCTGGAGTTGATAGATTTAACGCGTTAACCTTTAACAAATATGTTACGGTGGACGAAAAATATATAAATGAACAAATTCATGAATTTCAAAATTTACTACGATATGTAGAAGAAAAAAGTTCAAGTTTTAGTGAGGGTTATAAGGTTTCATACCTTATAGATAAACTTCCACCTTCTTGATCGGATTTTGCTAAAGGTCTTAGACATAAGCAAGAAATTTTAACATCGAACCAAGTATTCATTTCTTTGAGAATAGAAGAGTATCGTGGAAATCGTATCAAAAAAAGTTGATGAATCACATGCTAAAGCAAATTTGGTAGAAAGTCCAAAAAACCCTACTAGCTCCTCAAAGCAATTCAAGTCTCGAGGCAATAAGTTTAAGAAAAAATTTCACCGTTATAGAAAACACTTCCATCCTAAGAATGACTACACTAAGGATAAAAAAGGCAAAAAGAAGAAGGAACAATGGCCATATTATGTATGTGGAAAAACCAATCATCTCGCTCGAGATTGCTACTACAAAAGGACTAAGGAATACAAGTTTAAGGACAAATTTCAAAAGGATCAAGTAAATACGTTGAAGGATGGTGAACATTCCATTAGGTGTGAATCATAACATCTTTAGTCAATTTTTTTTTTTTTGATCGGGACATCTTTAGTCAATTTTACTTATACTAGTAATGAATGGTGGTTAGATTCTAGAGTAAATGTTCATGTTTGTTTTGATAAGAGTTTGTTTAAATCTTATCGTACTTCAAGTGAAGGAAGTGTAACTTTGGGAAATGACTCCATTGCTTCTATATTGGGAATTGGAAGTGTCGAGCTTAAGTTGACATATGGGAAGAGTTTAATTTTAGATTAAGTTCACCATGTTCTTGAAATTAAAAGACATTTAGTTAGCGGATCATTTTTAGTTCAACAAGGTTTTAAACTTGTAATGGAGTCAAATAAGGTTGTTATAACAAAAAAACAATGTATTTGTTGGGAAATGTTACATTAGTGATGGATTATTTAAATTGAATATTATAGAAAAACTTTATAATGATTCTTCCATGGTTCTTAATGTTGAAGTTAGTTATTTGTGGCATGAAAGATTGGGTCATGTTAGAAATATGAAGATTAAGAAACTTATAGATATAAACTTGATTCCAAAATCTCAAGTTGGTAATACTAAGTGTCAAGTTTGTGTACAAGCCAAACAAACTAAGAGACATTTTAAATCTGTTAGAAGAGATACAAACCTCTTAGAATTGATTCGTAGTGATGTTTGTGATTCTAATAGATTGCCAACACGAGCTGGTAATAAGTATTTTGTAACATTGATAGATAACTATTCTAAGTATTGCTATATTTATTTATTTAAAAAGAAGTATGAAGTTTATGATAAGTTCAAGATCTATAAAGCGGAGGTCGAAAATCAATTAGAATTTAAAGATAAAAATTCTAAGACCCAATAGAGGAGGAGAATATTCTGAGAATAATCTTAAGGATTACTATGAGGATAATGGTATAATACATGGAGTGATACCACAATCCAATGGTATTGTAGAAAAAAAGAACAGAACTTTGATGTATATGGTAAATGCTATGCTCATAAGTTTTGGAGCACCTGAAAATTTATAGGGTGAAGCTGTTCTAACTTCTTGTTACATATTGAATCGAGTAACTATTAAGGACAATATCAAAACTTCATATGAGTTATGGAAAAAGAGATTTCCTATGTTAGATTTTCTAAAAGTGCGGGGGTGTTTGACAAAAGTAGTTATATATGATCTTAAAAGAAAGAAAATAGGATAAAAAACTGTGATTGCTGTTTTCATAGGATATGCTCAAAATAGTAGTGGAAATAAGTTCTTAATTGTAAATTCTAAAGTAAGTGACATTACAAATAATACTATTATTTAAGTTAGAGATGCTACTTATTTTGAAGATATTTTTCCATTTAAGACTAGAATTTCAAGTGGACCCTCGTCTTCTAAGAATGTGTTTTTAAATAATACTCCATCTAGTTCATCTTTAGTAGATGAAGTTGAACATGAACTTAAGAGGAGTAAAAGGACTAGGAAAGAGAAATCATCTGGAGAAGAATTCTTTACATATTTAGTTGAAGGTGAACCTGAAACATAAAAATACGCTATGGTCTCTACTGATGCACATTATTGGAAAGAAGCCATCAATGATGAATATGAGTCAATTATACAAAATAATACTTGGGTTTTATGTGATTTACCTCAAGGTAGTAAGGCGATAGGATGTAAGTGGGTATTTTAAAAAAGTTAAAGCCTGATGGAATTATAGATAAATATAAAGCTAGGTTAGTAGCTGAAGGATTCACTCAAAAAGAAGGAATTGATTATTTTGATAGATATTCTCATGTCGCAAGAATAACTACTATTAGGACCTAAGTAGCATTAACTAGTATTCATAAATTGATTATTCGTCAAATGGATGTTAAGACTGTATTTTTGAATGGCGATTTAGATGAAGAAATATATATGAAACAACTAGAAGGATTTAAAGTTAAAGGACAAGAACGTAGAGTATGTAAATTAATGAGGTCTTTATATGGACTAAAGCAAGCTCCTAGACAGTGGCATGAGAAGTTCAATAGAGTTATACTTAATTATGGATTTAAAGTTAATGCACGTGACAAGTATGTATGTTGCAAAGAAGATAACAATGAGCATGTGATACTTTGTTTATATGTAGATGACATATTAATATTTGGGACAAATTTAGGATTCATCAATGATGTGAAGAGTTATTTGTCAAAGAATCTTGAAATGAAAGATTTGGGAGAAGCTCGTATAACTTTATTAAGGAAAACATGTGAAGGAATTTCACTAAATCAGTCTAGTGCTGTTAAAAAGATGTTGGAAAAGTTTGGGCATTATGATAGTAAACCAGTTTCTATTGCATATGATTCAAATGTTCACTTGAAGAAGAATCTAGGTGAACCAGTTTCGCAATTTGAGTATTCTCAAATTATTGGATCTTTATTGTACACACCAAATAGGACAAGACCTGATATAGGTTTTGCCATTGGAAAACTTAGTAATATGCTAACAATCCAAGTAAAAAAACATTGGAATGCTATAGAGAGAGTGCTTAAATATCTCCGAGGTACATTAGATTATTTTATATGCTATAGAAGTTTTCCAAATGTTATTGAATGATATAACGATGCAAACTGGATAACTGATAATGTAGATATTAAGTCTACTACTGGATATGTGTCCATGCTAACTGGTGCAGTCATATCTTGAGGTTCAAAAAGACAAACAATTATCTCTAGAAGTACTTTAGAGTCGGAGTTAATAGCATTTGATACAACATGTACTAACACTGAGTGGCTTAGAGATTTATTATTAGATATACCATTAATAAGAAAGCCAATTCTAACTATTTCAATATATTGTGACTGTAAAGCAGTAAAAGAGCTTGTAAATCAATTTCACTCAAATAGGAAGATGAATAGACATATTCAAGCAAGACTTAAGTCAGTTAAGGCCTTACTTAAGAGAAATGTGATTTCTCTTAATTTTGTGATATATGAAAAGACTTTATAGACAACTTAACCAAACCTTTACCCAAAAAGGGAGTTAATGAATCATCGAGGTGGATAGCTTTAAACCCATAAGGGACCTCCAGGAGTAACCCAACATTTGTGATTGGAGATTCCATGAAGAAGACTCAATGTGGTAGGAACAACTCACACTGCGTGACTCGTAATAGCACCATATTGTTTGTGCTCATCCCTATGGTGATAGTGCTATGATTGTGATATTAGGAAAGGTTTAACCCTAAATGAGTACCGAGATGGGAATTCTAGCGAGGTGTGGGTCACACGCACCCTTGGAGGACTCACCTATATAAGAGTTGTCATGAGGCCATGGCTATGAGATTGAGTTATTCCCTAGAGACTCTTACTAAAATCAAGATAAGAGCGTTAGACCATTAACAGCGTTACCCGCTATGAACTGAGTCTAAATGGATACTGCGTGTGGAACAATTGAAGTTTGACAAAAGGGACTTAATTCAATGCTTAGTCCATTATGACCCTCTCAAATGGAAATTGTTATTACTAAGTGAGGTTCAAGTCCAAAAAATACATACACCTATTACACAGTATAATAATGCCACTATATAAAAAAATAATTATTTTGAAAGTTTAAAACTTGTGAGAGATTGTTGAAAATAAGTTTAAAACTTTCAAATTGAAAGTTAAAATTTCAGTTTCTTGTATTTTAATTTTTCAGTTTTGATTTTAATTTTCAGATTCAATACAAAATTTAATCTTATTATTATATTTGTAACTTATGATTAATTTTCATTATGTGAGTATTGAATTTTTATACTACAAAGGGGGTGGGGTGGAATTTCCATTGTTCTACACAAAACAAAAACTAACATTTGAAAACACTCTATAGTCATTTCATTTCATATTATCTTTTTGACAATTGATAAGGGTTTGTTCTATCTCTCCCTATGGTCGTGCCCATAGAACGAGAATCGGCTGCAAGCTATAAGAGTTTTATCTTGGAGTTGTGCAATGCCGAAAGTACCTGCACGAAAAGGAGGCCACAAGACTTTAGGACAACATTCATCGCGACTCTCTTAGGCCAACTTCTCTAACTCTATTCTCATATTTATATTATTTGATTCATGCTTATAGTTGATAATTTATTACATAAATCACATAATATTTACAACAATTTTTACTAATAAAAATCATTTATTTTAAAATTTAATTTTGATCTTAAGTTAAAAAATTGATTAAATTTTAAGTCAAAATCAATAAATAATTTTAAACACATATTTCAATAATTTTTTATCAAAATTTACTGAAAAAAAAAAAACCAATTTTTATGTAAACCAAACAGGACTAAATGTATGTTTGAATTTTTGAATGCGTTTAAAAGTCAATTTTCTAAAATATAAGTTAAAACTCAAAAGTCAATCACCTTTTTTTCATTTATTGTGAATTTTACTTATTTTGTTTGGACTTTGAATTTTGAGGAAATGCTACGTAGTTGACTATTCAAATTGACTTTTTATTTAGTTTATTGTAATTAACACGTTTAACTTTGGAGAGGTACAGGGTGGAGGTTGACCGAACTCCCACCGGCATCTCACAATAGGGGGTGGGTGGATGGGTAGGATTTTTTGGACAATTTTTTATTACATGCAGGACCCTTCCACGTGAGTATATGTAAAAAGTATGTCAACCCACTTCCGGTACATTTGACTTAAACCCAACCTTTAAGGAAGTTATAATAACCAACGTGAGTTTGAGCAGAGAATGATTTTCATCAATTTCTTCGACATTGTTTTACAATGAGGGCCAAGATAAATTATTCTAGCTATTTTCTATATCAAGAGTGGACCAATTTAAGATATTTTATGATTAATTACTTTTTTTCTTGGAAGCATATCTTTATGTGTTTCGAAAAGGGAGAAAAATTGTTTACAGTTTTTAAGCACATCGCGCCGTCGTCACTTCATTTCCCTTTTAACGGTTATTATTTCAAATTTTTTTAATTCTCATACTTATTTTCAATTACACATTTAAACAATAAATTATTTTATATGTAATATCAAAACTTTTCTCTATTTTTTGACTGAATTTTTCTAAAGGTAATTTTTTTTTAATGGAATTAATACATGGGGAGTTGTCTCCTTGTATTAATTTTGTTTTAAAAAAAAAAATTGTACATATAACAAAGTTTTTTTAATCACACGTTATCCAAACAATCACTATTCAAAACTCTATTTTACATCAAATTGAGACTAAATTACATATAAAATATTCTCTAGTACATAATTTTTGTTCAAAAATACATTTTCCACTCACTTATTTTCAATCATATTCTCCAATAAAATAATATTACACAAAAAAAAAAAATCTTATTTTTTAACTACACTTTAAAAAAAATTACTATTTCAAAATATATTTTTAATGGAGCCCAAATAGGAGCATAAATATTTCATCTTATCCATTTTCATTAAAGTTTAAATTTAGGAAAATTGCAGCAACGGCACCAAATCTTTTATTTAGTAACAGACTTTGTCCAAACATTTCACTTATACCATCCACGGTATCAAATATTTCAAAATGTGGCATTTGAAGTCCAAATTGAAGGAAATTGTTACTTTAATCGTTAGTTGACCAAATAATCAACATTAATCATAATTTTGACTAATTCTAAAAGGGAACCGGTGTGTTAACATGGGTGGGATCTAGTGTGTTAGTGGGTTCAATCTCTTGCTCTATTTCAACGGTGAGAGTTTGTTGTGTAGTGACTATTGCAGCTTTTTTACTGACAGTGGCGTCGACCGTTGCTACTATTGTTGGTAGTTTTGGGGTAATGGGGTAAGGGGTTCTGGAAAAAGATGAGGATGGTGGGTAGTTTCTGGTTTTTAAATCTAATTATTAATATATTATAATTGTGATTTTTGTTGAAAAAAATGTAAAGTTACAATTTTATCTTTTTAAAATTAGTCAAAATTATAGTCAATGTTAATTATTTGGTCAAACTAACAGTTCCTTTTCATTTGGATTTCAACCGTGATATTTTGAAAGGTTTAGTTTTGTGGATGGTACAAATGAAAAGTTTAGACAAAATACATTAATAAGTGAAAAATTTGATACATTGACTACAATTTTTTCTTAAATTTATTCCTCCAAATTCTCTAAAGAACCACGTAAATACCTTTTTCTATTGTTTGGGGAAAGCGCCATTACGCGTGCAATAAATAGTTTGGAGGAGTTGCCTTACGTGACTCAATTAGTACTGTTGACTGTTCCAATCAAATGGATTGCGTAAACTAGTAAGACCCACAAACGAACTTGCATACGGAACTACGGAACGGAGATATTCTCTAGAGAATCCATCTATAAGAATATTCATTTTACGTAGAATTACGTAGATATTTCAATCACTAGAATTTTACGAAAATCTACGAATTATATAAGAAATATGGATTAATATATATGTACCAAATGAGGGTACTGAATGGGTTATCCCCTTTCACAATGCACGCGGGCCCCATGTGTATTTAAAAATTCTGACTTGTGGTCCCTACCTCCTAATGAGAGTGGGGTGTAAAAAATTCGGTATAAAAATTCGATACATGTAGCATAACCTGAAGAAATATACATTGTAAGCATGCAATTGGGGATTGCTTGAGGTATTTTCGAACTAATGTAAATTGCTTTAAATAATATTATATAAGTAAAAATAGATAATATTTTAAATAAAAAATCTCCATTTCAAGTTCGTAACACAAAAAAAGACTCATTGTCTATTGCTATGTCTAGATGTAAAATGCTCTATTAAACGTTCTGGCCCAATAATTAATCAATCAAGGGAAATAGAAAACTCTTTGAGTGTTTGATTAATATGAAAAATGTCTTTTAGAAAAAAAAAAATTTATTTTCCTTATTTTGAGGAAAATAAAAAATTACCCCATGCAAAGAAAATGATTTCCTCAAAAAAAAAAAAAAAAAACTAAGCATATTTTTAAAGGTTGAAAAATATTTTCCATACAAAAAATAACAATCAAACACTTCAAAATTGAAATTTGGTGAAAAAGTACTTTTCATGAAAAAAAAAAAAAATAACATTATTTTGTACAAATAACATTATTTGAATTAATTTTGATTCTTTTTATTAAACAATGCCTCGTAGTTAGAAGTCTGTCTATTATGAATGCTATATAGATTGGATTATGGCATGTTTGATTATCATATTTTTCATGAAAAATGTCACATTCGAGAAAAACGAATTCTACTTTGACCGTTTGATTGTAACGTGAAAATAGAAATCGAATTTCAAGTACAACCACTCTAAGATGCATTTGTTTTGTTTTCATAGAAAACGAATTCTTATGAATTTATTGAATTTTTATTTTCCAACTAATGTGGAATTTGAATTCATTTCCACGTTTGTATATCAAGCATACCCTAAATTCTCGATTTCGAGTGTCATAGAAGAGCAAGATGAGAATTTATGATAGCACATTTTCTATTTGGCAATTTATTAATAATAAAAAAATCAAATTCTTAAAAAATAAAAATAATTCATAAAATTTTCCACTTGCACAATCCTTTCCATTACCATAAAATAGTTATCCCTTCATAGAGCACCACGTTAGTATATGTAGTGCTTTCAATTTTCCCAAATAAATAAATAAATAAAACACTAGAAATTCGCCACGTGGAGCTCAATTTGACGGCGTTAGTGCATTCAACGGAGCAATCGGCGAAATGACTTTGGAAGAACCTAGAGAAATTTGACGGCGTCACTAGATGCCGAATATGAGTGGCTTAAAGTCTCCCATTGTTATCTGCAAAGTGCAAAAGGCCAATCCATATGGATACCCAGCCACCGGCGCTTCCGGTGAAAACAATACGAATTGTCTCTTATGGAGGGATGGCTCCTGGCCTATTTGGAGCTTTAACTTCCTGCTACGCGGAGTATCTTCGTGAATGGGGAAAATTTCATATTTAAGATATGAATATAACCATTTCAAAATTAAGAAATAAAATTTAAAACTTCAAAATTCAGATATTATTAAATTTTATTTATGAAATAATTAATTATATTTTATTTTATTAATTAAATATAATAATATCACAATTTTATACAATTTGGTTACAAATTATTTCTCAATCATAAATAAATAATTTTATAGGTCACAAATTATTTCATGGACACAAACTAAAATTTTTATATGTCATAATTTATTCATTAGTTACGAAATTGCAAATTTTATTAGTCACAACTCAAATTTTTAGATCACATATTATTTATTGGTCACAATTTATCGATCACGTGTTATTTTTTAGTCACAAGATATCCAAATTATTGGTCACAATCTTAAATACTTGATCACAAACTCTCTTAATCCCACCATCTACCCCACCCAATCCCAATCCACCATGGCACCACCATCTCCAACAACCATTTTCAACTTCAAAATCACTAACACCACCTCACCACCACTAAAACCACCGTTATCAACAAGATCCTATAAAACTTCCGCCATCATCGCCTAAAAAGCACCACAGCACCACCATGATGACTTGCACCATCAACAAAACTACCACGACAATTGCACTTCCATCGATGACAGAGTGGTGGGGAATCGTAGTGGCGATGCGTACCCCTCCGTTGATGCTTTGTGTGCAAAGGGGATGTGCGCCCCTCCGTCGCTACTTTGTGCACAACGGCGATCTGTTTCTCTGTTCTCCATCTCCTCTATTTCCCTTGATCTATTTGGTGTGATGTTGATGGTTAAGGTGAAGATTGTGGATTTGTGGGTGTGATTGTTGTGGTCAGGTGAGGTGAGGTGGTTGAGTGTGGTACTGTTGAGTTGGTGTCGCGGCGGCGGCAGCGACGACAGACGACTAGAGAGAAGGTTGGATAGAGAGAGGAGAGAAAATGGATAGGATGAAAATGATTAGAATCTTGGTGTGTTGTTGGGTATGAGTTACATGGGATGAATATGTATATTTAATTTTGTAATATAATTATTAATATTTAAAATCTATCATCGAATTTTTGAAATAAAAATTTGTAAATCTTATTTTTGAAATGGAAAGTTTAAAATTCTGGTGGACTGTAATATCGACTTTTTCTAATGGCTCATTAATATTTGTGACGTTGTCTATGTTGGGTAAAGATTTGATGAGAATATATTTTATAAAAATAGATCGTCTAACAAGACTAAGCCCCGTTTGATACCCATTAATTTCTCATTCTTATTCTTCTTTTCCACAACACATTTTCCAAATAAAATAATATTACACACAAATCAAAAAAAATTCATCACTTTTCTACCACACATTTTCACATCAATCACTTTTCCAAAATTTTTTTTCCTCAAAATGAGTTTCAAACTGGGGCTAAATAAGAACATAACATTCATTTTTTACGATATATATATAACTCGTTCCAACTTTTAAAATTGAAATTTTCAGCTTGAACCTTGAATTTCATTTGCATTTCATTTTTTTTCTTTTTTTTACGTAATTCTATAGCTTTAACATTAAATTTTTTTTACTTGATATGCACAATTTAACTTTTCTATGGTAGTAGGCCCTCCAAACTAAAAATTCTAACTCCATCCCTGGATGTAATATCAATAAAAGCAATCGAGTAAAGATTACTAGACCTAAATAATACAAAGTTGCAGGCGAATCTTCTAGTAAAATAGTGATGAACTCAACAGAGTCCATAGAAACTAATGACAATAAACAGCTCCCCAAAGTGCTGAATCGGAACACCGTGGGTGTTAGTATCTGTTATGAACCAACCCGATATCAAGAATGTTTTAATATCACTTATTGAGAAATCGGCCAAATAATTAAAGACGAAAATTATGGACAATATGAAATTTAATGAATGACGCAACAATCAAGAGAATTGTGAAAGAGGTGAATTTTTTATACCAAGAAACAATCAATTGTCTTATAAGATTTAATCATCTCAATCTTATCTAAACATCTCTTTCTTGTTTCGAATGTATACACAAAGATCTAATTGTTATAATATCTCTCGAGTCTTTTCTTTCTCCCTTGTTTATGTCTATACCTTGTCAAGTATTTATAGAAGTCAAATCTCAAAATTGTGGAGTCCAAGATGAAGTAGAAGTCCCAAAATTCAGATAAAACGAGAAAACTGCGGAAAAACATGCACCCAAGCGCTGAGCCCGGCGCCGCAGCACCCCTTGCCCAGCGCTGCGGCGACGGGCGTGCTGAAATTCTTCCTTTTTTGTCATTTTCGTCTCCAAAGTATTTTATTTTGTCTCCAATTCCTTAATTCAATTAAACTCCAAAAACCATGATATTTGATTCCTAATCAAACCGTATCAAAATTAAACAAGCTTCCTTCATGCAATAAACTTCTAAATCACATAAGATTTTTGTGGCAAAACCTAACAAACTCCACATTTACACAAATTCCATAACAAGGAATTAAATCTTCACTCTTCAAGTCATTCTCCAACTCTTCCACCATGTCCCAACCGGACATCCCAGCCCCCATCGGCACGCCATGCCCCTTTCGGACATACTCAACAACTGTAAATTACATCCAAGCCCTACATACCTGCAGAACTACCTTGTGCACTATCTTTGCTTGAATCATCACATTCACTTACAGCTCCAGCCGAGTCAATAAACCTGCTTAAACCAATACAAGCAATCCCAACTCCATCTGAGTTGTCAAACTTGCTCAAATTACTATGACAATATGATCAACAATGTCACAACCAGCTCCACCTGAACTACTAGAAGGTTTCTCAATATTATTGTCCAAATCACCACGAACAACCTAATCACAACCAACTCTACTTGAGTTATCGCTTACCAAACTATAAGTTGCAATTGCTTCATTCATAATCGTCGAACCTTCCAACACATATAACCGGGACTTTCTCCGTCCTCTTAACACAACCCGGGCACTCTTACTTACTTTCAGAACTCCACCTGTACCGGTATATCTGTACCCTTTTGAATCAAGAGCACTCAAAGAGATCATATTTTTATTTATACCTGGAACATGTCAAACCTGGCTAAGTGTTCTAACCGTCCCATTCAGCATCTTGATTTTAACGTTACCAATCCCAGCTATTCCATATGGCTCATTGCTTCCCATCATCACGGAGCCTCTTGTAACTGTTTCATAGGAAGAAAACCAATCCCGATTTGAACACATATGAAAAGTGTGTCAGGAATGAAGTCATGTTCAGTAATCACCAACAAATCCTCATCACCGTTCACTTCTACAAGATTAACATTACCGAAATTTTGTGATTGTTCATCCTGATCTGTAGTAGTAAACATCTTTCACCACTCATAGCAATCTCTCTTCATGTGCCCTTTATTGTTGCAATATCAACAGATTATACCGTTGTTGCTATCCTTGACTCTACCCCTTCCATGACTACTCGTCTTCCTCTCACAAACAACAAGACCTTCTACATGAGCTTTATAATCGACGACCAGATGCTTCATCTTCTCTTTAGAATAAAACACATCATATACCTCGTCAATTGTAAGAGTATCCCGACTATAGAGAATTATATATCTAAAAGTCATATATGAAGGTGGGAACGAGCATAACAATATCAGCCCTAAATCCTCTTCATCATACTCAACCTTCATCATTTCCAAATCAGGGACGATTTCCTTGAACATCGATAGATTACCTTCCAAAGATTCACCTTCCGTCAAGCGATGATAATACAAACGCTGCTTCAAGTATAACTTACTTGTCAAGCTCTTTGTTATACAAAGCTGCTCCAACTTCAACCACAATGCAGCAGCACATTTCTCCTTTACTACATCCTGAAGAATTTCATTAGAAAGATGATGATGTATCTGAGATAGGACTTTCCGATTCTTCTGTTGTTTCTCTTCCACATGCATTGTTGCATGCGTTTTATCAATCCCCAATAAAGTATCATTACGATCCAGATGAGCAATAACCGCTCGCATCTTGATTTGTCACAATGAAAATCTACTGTTGTGTTCCAAAAGTGAAATTTCAAATTTCAAAATTGTCATCCCTGAACAATCGACCTTATTACACCATTGTTTTAATAATTAATTTGGACCTCCCAAGAAATCGTAAAAGAACTCTTGGCTCTGATACCACTTTTTATGAACCAACCCGATATCAAGAATGTTTTGATATCGCTTGTTGAGAAATCGACTAATAATTAAAGACGAAAATCATGGACAATATTAAATTAATGGATCATACAACAATCAAGAGAATTGTGGAAGATGAAAATTTATTGTACCAAGAAACAATCAATTGTCTTACAAGATTTGCTCCCTCAATCTAATCTAAACAATTCTCTCTTATTTCTAATGTATAAATAAAAATCTAATTGTTATAATCTATCTTAAGTCTTTTCTTTCTTCCTTGTTTGTGTCTATACCTTGTGGATTATTTATAGAAGTTAAATCTCGAAGTTGTGGAGTCCAAGATGAAGTCGAAGTCCCAAATTCTTCCTTTGTTTTTCTTTCCTTTACGTCTCCAAAGTATTTTACTTCATCTTCAATTCCTTAATTCAATCAAACTCCAAAAACCATGATTTTTGATTCCTAATCAAACTATATCAAGATTAAACAAGTTTCCTTCATGCAACAAACTTCTAAATCACATTGAATTTTTGTCACAAAACTTAACAATATCCTTAGTAGGCTTTTTACAAGAAAGGGTGGATCATAGTGATTCAAATTGAGTAGGGATGGCAACGGGGCGGGTTCGGGGCGGGGCACCCCCGCCCCGCCCCGCCAATCCCCAACCCCGCCCCGCCCCGCCTTTGACGGGGCGGGGCGCGGGGCAAGGGCGGGGCGGGGCGGGGCGGGGTGGAATTTTGCCCCGTTTAATGCCCCATTTAGTTTTTTTTTTTTTTTAAACCAAAAATAACCAATTAAATAAAATTCAAAATTTTATAATCCAAAGCAAATAATACTAAAAATAATTACATCAATATCCAAAGCAAGCACTGAAAACAAACGATGTCCAAAATGGGGCGAATTACAAGTAGAATTACATTGTAACTAAATTTCATTTCGTTATCTAATATTTTTCCATCTTCATAACTTCATTCATGAGCAGGGCTAGAGATGACAGAAGATAGTTCCTGAAAATTGAAGAACGAAAGATATATTATACTCAATATCATCATAATAACTACGATTAAAATTTACATTATTTGATAAATAAAATTACCTCCTCATCAATATCTTCATCATTCATCTTGGAGCAACATCCAAAATATGCAGATGGCGTAGAATTCGCTATTAATAAAGTAAAATAGTTAGTAATAACTAATAAGAAAATTCATAAAATGAACAATATGAAAAGCAAATATTTATATAAATCGTACCGTGAATATCGGCCCATAACCAATCTTGAGTACACATTAAAGCCTCCAAAGTTTTGGGGTGAAGCCTATTTCTATGTGGACTAACAAATCTACCACTAGTACTGAAGGCAGATTCGGACGCCACTGTAGATACCGGGATGGCCAAAATATCTTTTGCAATTCGAGATAAAGTCGGATATTTGATTGCATTCACTTTCCACCATGTTAATATGTCAAAATCATCCAACCGAGGCAATATAGGCTCATCCAAGAAAGATTCAAGCTCAGTTTTCATATTGCTAGGAGTTCCAACATTGGAAACAAATCTATAAAAACCCGCCATGCGATCTAAATTATTATTAGCACTTGACGCCTCGGTTTGACACGAAGAAGTAGCAGACTGAGCTGGAGACCCACTTGAATCATTCTTTTTCTGATAATCAAGAACCAACTTGCTACAAACTTGATAAATTTTTTCAATCTCGCTTGATGCATTGTCATTAAAAATAAGAGGATAATAATACTTAACTAACATCATCTTATACCTTGGATCCAACACTGCTGCTAAAGCCAAAACTCCATGAATATCGCTCCAATACTTTTTAAACTTTTCTATCATACTGGAGGCCATCATTTGAACTTCCATATAAGGAGATTCAAGCCACTTATACAACGACAGTTTGATATCACAAATATTTGAAAAAAAAAAGATTAGCAGTTGGATACTTAGTTCCTGAAAACAATTCAGTAACATCAAAAAAACCTTTAACTTCTCACATATTTCTTTTGCTAAATCCCAATCACCATCACTAGGCAAACACTTATACTGTGACTCCCTCTGTTTCAAACGAGGAAAAACATCTTTATAAATCAAAGCAGTACGAAGCATCAAGTATGTAGAATTCCACATTGTTTTACAATCAAGCACCAATTTTTTCTCACAATCAATTTTCAATTGACGTGTAAAGAGCTCAAATTTTTCGGATCTTTTTGGCGTAGATGTCCAATAAGCAACACTATCACGAATTTTCTCAACACTACCAACAATAATCTCCAACCCATCCTTTACAATAAGATTTAATATATGTGCACAACACCTCATATGGAAAAGTTCCCCATTCAATACAAGAGAACGAGTACAAAGCCGACCTAACACAATATTGATCATAGCATCATTTGTAGTGCAATTATCTACTGTCAAAGTTAGCAACTTACGATCAATATTCCAGTCTAGTAAGCTGCACAATAAAGTTTCTGAAAGCACGTCAGCAGTGTGTGGACACGGCACATATATGAACCTGAAGAATCAAATTAAATCAACTAAAAGAATATAATGTTGGTAAATTATGAGTCCAAATAATTTTATATTGTACCTCAAGATTCGACTTTGTAGTTTCCAAGCATCATCTATGAAATGAGCAGTGATAACCATGAAACCTTTCTTTTGATTAGAAGCGGTCCACATGTCGGTAGTTATTGAGATCCGACTCTCAATCTTCTCGAGTGCAATCATATTTTTTACTTTCTCGCATTCATAAATTTTCAAAATGTCACTCTTCAAAGTGTTGCGAGAAGGAACCTTAAACAATGGTTGCAGGTCGTGCAAGAACTCTCGAAATCCAATGTGATCAACCATAGACAAAGAATACTCATGCAAAATCACCATTTTCGAGAGACTATACCTACACTTATCTGGATCGAAAGAATAAGTACCCATTGTGATCTTGCCGCTCGCGGGATCCTTGCACAAATTTAAAGTTGTTTGGCAAGCATTATCATGACGGCGAAATCCACATCTCTTCAAATGATCGTGCAAATGCTTTGTACCATTTTTTGTGTCACCCCCTAACTGTTTCTTGCAATGATTGCATATAGCCTTCCATTTGTCACCATTTTTTTGTCTTTTATAATGAATAACACAAGAAGATGTCGTCAATAAAGAAAAACTCCTCGCAACAAGAAGATGTCGTCAATGAATAACACAAAACCATATGCCTCCTAAACTCCGACAGATGCTCAAAAGAACAAAGTAAGTTTTCCCAGGGAATATTTGTTGGTTGATAAAAGCTTATCTTCGTTTCTTAGGCCCCCAAGCAGAGCCTTGTTGGACTCCACATGTTAACAAGCGGAGTTCATCAAGGTATTTGTGTTTTAACCCGAGGAATTGCAGAAACTATCAAATCAAATAAGTAACAACATCAACTACTAGTATGCTAAAGAACCCTTTTGATTGAGAAAGTAGACCATATTCAATAAATCAATTTGATTTACAAAAATAAAAATAAATAAATAAATAATCTCCCGTACTCTATAATAAATAGAATACAGTAATATTCAATGTACGTAGCATCATCAGCATTACCCATTATTGCAATAATCAAGTTTTTTAAGATTAATTAATTAATTATTGTAAATAGCAAGTTCAGGATTTGAATAAGAATCTTGGCTGCCTGAATAATCCTTAAAATACTGTCCATGATACAGAAACGTTATCCTTAATTACTGAGGAAAAGAACAAAGTAAGTATAGCAAAGGTTTTCCAAGACTGAAACATTCAGCACTAATCCCCACTGTCAACATTCAGCAAATTGAAAGTATTCATAGTAACATTTCAAGGGTAATAGAGCAAAACTCCATGGCTCAGATTCACCATTAATTAAAAATAAAAAAGGTAATTAATTCAAAATTCCTAATGAGAAAAAAATAAGTGAACTAAACTGATTTGAGTGGAAAATTGGTGAAAAGCTGAAAGCAAAACTCGAACAAAAAAAAACTCGAAATTCCATCATTACCAAAAGTCCAAAACCAGCTGCTTCGGCTATCGATGGCGGGAGAGACGGCGAGTTGAGACGGCGACGGGTTCAGGGCTTCATCGCTTGTCCGCTTCAGAGAGTTTGAGAGAGAGAGATTTGGCCTTTGGGAATGGGAGGTAAGGTTTGGACCGGTTGGTGAATTTAGGGTTAGACTAAATGACTAATTGTTTTATTTAAGTTTTTTTTTTTTTTTTAAACCAAACCGGGGCGGGTTCGGGGCGGGGCATCCTCGCCCCGCCCCGCCCCGCCCCGCGACCCGAGGCGGGGCGGCATTCCACGCCCCGCCCCGCCAACCCGTCGAGGCGGGTTTTTTTCGTCCCATTAGGGGCGGGGCGGGTTTTTTTGCCATCCCTAAAATTGAGCTATAGTTTGAGGCCTTTTTTATTTTTTTTACTTCATAAATTTGTCTCATTTTTCCCCCTTGCAATAGTTTGAACCAAAAAATGATTTATCCTCCTCAAAAGTTTACGTGATTTTTCTACCACACTATATCACATTGTTGTGATTATAAAAAATATTTGATCAATCAAAAATTACCTATGAAATTTATTAGAGCATTTGATATAACTCGAAACGGAAACAAAATATTCAAAAACACAAACAATCACTAAAAGATCATCAACATCGAGGATTGATAAAGTTTTGGGCTCAAAAAATACATTGCACCCTTCTGTACAAAACGAAAAAACCACAAAACCCAAGCCCTAAAAATGAACAGACAAACCCAGCTATTTCAATGGACCAAGAAACAACTAACTAATCTCAACTCTAAACACTCAAACGAAGAATCACAAAGACTCAAATCACTCAGATTCAACCGGTAAAAACCAGAAGTTTTTAGGGTTATACACATTAGACGAAAAGAGAATGAGAAGAGATTCAAAAAGAAAAACCCAGAAGTTCTCACAGAAACCAGATGAAAAAATTGATTAGGGCAACCACTCAATTCCTTTAAATACCAGCATTCATCATCGTGGATTTGAGTAATTGATCAACGGTCCAGAGCACCACACGTGTCACCCATAGTTGGGCTTGGGCCTATTCCAATTTCGAGTTATCGGGCATTGGCCATTCAATTCCGACATGTGGGCTTAGCCTCATTTCATCATAGCCCAGTGGCTCAACAATTTTACATGGCACAACAGCCATCAGCATTAATGTTTGTACTTCATTATAGTTTTCTTCCATTTAAATTTTATTTTTGAAGTTAATATTGATTTTATTTTATTATTCGTGCTTGCTAGGAAATAATATGCGATTGTCGCTCAAATTCGTCCAAAATTTAAAGTTTGTTTGACATGTTTATTTTTTAATTGACACCACTAGCATAGAAATTTTTATTCATAAAGGCCTTAGAGAAACTTGTTAAGAGATCAAAAACATCAACGAAAGAACAAGAGAAGACTAAGCCCCATTTGATAGGGATTTAATATAAATTAAAGTCAACAATAGAAATTTTAATCTTCACCAAGCAGGGATTACAGCGACTCGAACCATGTGTCTTCAGTTCAAATCGTGTTTCATTATTGCCAAGGAATTAAAGCCGACGTTTTTATTTTTGATCCCATGATCTGATTCATTTGCTTCGAATCGAACGCACAAGATTTTCTGAATTCGTTTCGTGATTTTATTGGATCTGAGTTTATATCCTTTACCTTGCCTATAAATGCGATCCTTAATTTCATGTTTTTACTACATCAGTTTTCAAGACAAAAATGTATTGACTCCATTTTTTTAAAAAATTCATTTTAAGTATAAGTTTAATGGGATTCACAATTTTTATTAAATCTACTAAAAAATCTATTTTTTTTTAGCAAAACCAAACTCGATGACAGTCAGGGGCGGACCCACGAAGGGCCCAGCGGGGGCGGCCGCTCCCACTGAAAAAAAAAACCAAATTATTATTATTTTTTTTAACAGTTTTTTTAGCTTATTTTCTATCTTGAATGCAGCCAGGATCTGGTGAAACTCATGTTTTGTAGGTAATCTTTTTCTTTTTAATCTTGTTACATATTCTTCAATCTCATAGAGTTGGATGGTTACATTTTCTTCCCACTTGAATACAGCTTGCCAGAAGGGTTTGGAAATAATTTGACAATTGAAGTCCACGATTCGAAAGGAAAGTATTTTGGCCACGTAGTAGTTCAAGTGGCTAATATTGCTGAAGAATTGACATGTTATGTAAATTTCATTTTGACAACATGTGATTGCAAAAACTGTTGCATGATTAGAGCGAATATATTTGTGGGTTTGATGCAGGGTGAGAGGTTTCGTTCATGGCCTATATAGCATGAACTAGTTAGGAAAATGCAACTAAATTTAAACTATTCAACAACCCCGAACCCCCGTAGGCCCCCACCCCTTCAACTTTAGACCCCTCTACTTCGACGGACTAGCTTCGCCCCTAATCTCGCCCTCACTCAAAATTAAATCTAGGTCCGCCCCTGATGACAGTCAAATTATTATTCACCAATAGATTATCATCCGCAAATTGAGTCATCCACAACTTCAAATATTCGATTTGAATAATTTCTTGTCTGAAGCAAACTACTTGAGCAAGACTCGCAATCAAATTTGAACTAGTAACTTTTAATAAGGAAACTTAAAAACAAATTAATTGCTAGGGCATGCATTTTTCTTCTTTACATTAGAGGTGTCAAGACGGATGGATCGGCCAGACCCGTAAAAATCAGCATGGATTGACTCGGGACCGCGGGCTGACTCGTGACTCGAGCGGGCGGTCACGGGCCAAAGAGGTGTGACCCGCGAGTTTAAGCTTCACGGACCACGGTTAACCCGCTGGCCCGTGAAAAAAAGAAAAAAAAAGTCGGTGCCAACCTATTTGGGATGTACTTATGCTATAAATATTTAATAATAGTAATTAGACATGCATTTAGTTGTTATTTGTTTAAGTTAAATTTAACTTTGCAAAGTTATAAATAATTCATATAACATTAAATTTGAATTACATGTAAAAATTTCTTGATATAGTTATGAATTTATTATTTTGTTCAATTCTTAGTTTAAATTTAACCAAAAAATATATATATTTTTTGCTATAAATATGAAAAATTCTATATTTTTATAATTTTATTTATACAATTATACGGGTCAAATCGGAACGGCCGAAACCCGCAGCGGGCGGGTTTTTTTTTCACGCGGGCCGTTACCGGGCTCACATGTTGGCGGGCCGACCCGACACGACTCGGACCACCCGGATTGACACCTCTACTTTACATTAATTGAAGTATTTTTTTCTGTATTTTATTATTTGGTAGAATGCTAAATTGACATTTATAATTTGATTCTCTTGGTGGAGAAAATGGTATTTACCAGTATAAAATGTGACATTTTGAAAAATCTACACGTTTCAACTTTACGGTTTCTACTTTCTATAGTCTTTGTTCACCTCAAAAATTGAAAGACTTGAGTTTATAATAGATACTGGTCAACTCTTTGCTTAATGTCTCTCTCCAACACGGAAACACCCGTAGCATGCAGAGGCAACCTCTATGAAAGATGGGGTGATATTGTTTGCAGATCGATGGTCAAATAGGTCATTCGTAAAAGATTCTAAAAACTAAATTTACAAGATGTATATGTAAAGAGGGATCAAGATTGAGAGAGAACTTGGTTGGGAATTTGGTTTCATACCTATTTTTCTCAAGAAATAATACTTTTATAGATATCACAAAGATGAGGATATTAGGGTTGGACATTGTTCGTTTCGGTTCGATTTTGAAGAGAACCGAATTGAACCAAAATTTTCAGGTATTTAATAAATTGAACTGTCGGGTCCAAATATAATTATGGAACCATTCGGGTTCGATTCCGTATCATAATTAACTTTTATAACATTTACAACAACACTACATAAATACAACTAAGAAATGTTCATTCATAGTTTCGATGGGCTGTTGGAGAGGGGAAGTCGGATTTGGACATGTAGATGTAGATTTTCATTTTATCAAATGATTTGAGATTAGTGAACATGTACTTATCGAATGAAGGTATGAAATTGAAAATGGAAGGATAAAAACTTGAAAATGCCTAAATTTTGGGCTAACAATGAAATTAATAATTGAGCCAAAAACTTAAAACAAAAAATTGAATTTTGAAATTGGGTTGGGTTGGGCTTGCTAGGCATGGACTTGGCTTGAGAGTTGGAGCATTAATCACTAAATTAGTTAATTTACTAATTTGTTTAAAAATAAATAAAAGTATTTAATTAATTCAATAAAAAAATTTAAAAATTATTTAGATTCGATTTTTCGGTTTTTGATTCAAGTACCCGTTCTGGTATTTAACATATGAATAATCGCTCGGTTCGGTTCAATTCGATTCGGGTTCAGTTCGATTCGAGAGTTTTGTCCAGCCTTAGAGGATATTTAAATCTTTTACACTTTTCTTAACACGTGTTTCTTTGTCATCGGTGAGTGTATCCCTAGAATACTTTGAAGGCACATGTCACTTACCTACTGGTAGAGAATTACTTTTAACAGATTTCTTGTTTGATTCTACTTTCATTTAGTGTTTTTTGCCCACATGGCCAAGATTGCCACATGGTAGATAATATCCATTTTGTTTCTTAACTTGCAACAAAATATATGGTGTCACTCAATTAGTACTTTGTTACTAAGGAGGAAATAAAGGATAACATTTCTCCAAGTCTAGTGGGCTCACCAATCACATCTTCATCGTAATGAGAGGTGAGATTAAGCTTCTCTCATGCACATAGAATTATAAGCTCACTCACATAGGAACCAGTGGAAAGAGTGTGGACGAAGGTCATCGATAAATATTGAGATGACATTCAAAGGGTCACTGATAAGTGCGTTTTGCACACTTATTTAGGCCATAAAACATGGAAAATTATTGATGTATATGTTGAAATATGGCTTAATTCGATATAATATATGTTTGTAGGATTACATTGATGGATGGAATGAAGAGTATGCAAAAGCGAGCGAAAAATGACCAAATTAGAAGAAAATGAAACTTCGGGGACCAAAATGCAATTATTCAGAAGATGACATGAATGGTAAGTCAAGCATGGAATTGAGCCAAGTAACATGTTGTGATATTATGGAATGTTAGAAGAAAAAGGAAAAGGAAACATGGACTTGGCTTGAGAGTTGGGGCATTAATCACTAAATTAGTTAATTTACTAATTTGTTTAAAAATAAATAAAAGTATTTAATTAATTCAATAAAAAAATTTAAAAATTATTTAGATTCGATTTTTCGGTTTTTGATTCAAGTACCCGTTCTGGTATTTAACTTATGAAATCGCTTCGCTCGGTTCGGTTCAATTCGATTCGGGTTCAGTTCGATCGAAGTTTGTCCAGCATTATAGAGGATATTTACATCTTTTACACTTTTCTTAACACGTGTTTTTCTTTGTCATCGGTGAGTGTAATCCCTAGAAACTTTGAAGGCACATTCACTTACCACTGTTAGAGAAATTACTTTTAACAGAATTTCTTGTTGATTCTACTTTCATTTAGTGTTTTTTTGCCCACATGGCCAAGATTGGCCACATGGTAGATAATAACCATTTTTGTTTCTTACGTTGCAACAAAATATAATGGTGTCACACAATTAGTACTTTTTACTAAGGATGGAAAATAAAGGATATCATTTCTCCAAGTCTAGTGGGCTCACCAATCACATCTTCATCGTAATGAGAGGTGAGATTAAGCTTCTCTCATGCACATAGAATTATAAGCTCACTCACATAGGAACCAGTGGAAAGAGTGTGGACGAAGGTCATCGATAAATATTGAGATGACATTCAAAGGGTCACTGATAAGTGCGTTTTGCACACTTATTTAGGCCATAAAACATGGAAAATTATTGATGTATATGTTGAAATATGGCTTAATTCGATATAATATATGTTTGTAGGATTACATTGATGGATGGAATGAAGAGTATGCAAAAGCGAGCGAAAAATGACCAAATTAGAAGAAAATGAAACTTCGGGGACCAAAATGCAATTATTCAGAAGATGACATGAATGGTAAGTCAAGCATGGAATTGAGCCAAGTAACATGTTGTGATATTATGGAATGTTAGAAGAAAAAGGAAAAGGAA